>DWAJ01005740.1:0-11163 GCA_018238005.1 Eurema mandarina | reverse complement strand
GAAAACGCGAAAAACCCTTTTTTGCAAACTTTCACCATCAATAAAAAATTTTGCACAAGGAGGATTGATGGAGACTTTTCACGATTTGTTTATAATAGTATTCTGAACATTCATACCAATTTTTAGCTCTATGGGAATTATTGTAACCTTACTTCTATTATTATTATAATGACTAATTTGACTGGACTAAATTAATAATATTCAAAAATTTAAATTCCGAAAATATTAATCTTATTATAGTAGTAAAACACTTATATGTAAAAGTTGAGCAAGTATTTTAAAATGATGTTTTCTGATTCGAATAATAATTTTGCAGACAATCTCGAACGATTCAAGCGGACCAAAAGGCATTTGCGCGGCGCTAGCGTGCGGCCGCCGCGTGTTCCTGCTGCGGTTCGACGCGGCCGACGCCGACTTCGAGATCTGTCGCTCTCTGACTATAGACCGACCACCGTCCTCCATCCTCCTCACGCCTAACACCGTCTACATCACTGGAGAAAAACCACTCAAGGTCAACCTTCCCTCCGGTGCCCTCGAAACCTTTGCCATGGATGAACCGGTCGTAGCCGCCGCGGCCAAGAAACATTCTCCACCGAAAGCTATTATTCTCGTTAAAGAAAAACCCCTCGAAATTCTTCTATGCTACGCGGAATGTGGAGTTTTCGTTGACGAAAATGGAAAGCGATCTCGAAATGAAGACCCCAAATGGAGTACAGCGGTACACAGCTGGGAATTCGTCAAACCGTTCTTATACGCTGTGGGCGAAGATAGAGTTACCATTATTTATTTATGCGACGAGGCGTATAGGGCGCCTCCTTGCACTTGCGATACAACCTCACTCGCCTCCACGGGCTCCGAATGCTATACACCGGAAATATTTAACTACAAAGTGAAAGAGCCAACCCTATTAGGCAAAGCACCTAACGGGATAATTATTCAATGTAAATCAGACTCTGGATACGAAGTTAGTATTGTTGAGGGCATGGCTGCGTTCAAAAGTATGGGTACGTCGCTTGAATCCCTCGCCACGTTTTCGAGAGCATCTTCCATGGATCTCGCACAATCGCTCTCAGATTTAACTCCACACAATGAATCTCGGGAAAGCGTCGAACTTACCACCGGCTTTCTCGCCGATATCAGAAACAGAGCGAAACAATTGCGCAATAAACAAAGACAGGAGGTTCAATCGATACAGTCTTCCGATGATATTATTAAAGAAATTTTAACTACGGAAGTAGGTTTGAGGCGACCTTCGAACGGGCGGCGGTCGCCCGTCGTGTCTGAGTATTCCGATTCCGAAACGGAGAGTGAAGGGGGCACAGGCACTACCAAATGTACGGCAGACGTATGCGCAGAAATATTTACTAGACAGGTACGATTCCAGTGATTTTGTCGAGTTGTATTTACCATACTTCATAACCATTTTAATAATAACATTTCAGTTATCTGAAGACAGTTATTATGTGTAAATGACAAATTTGGATTTCTATTTGGACGTGATTGGATCATTGTATTGCAAAATATAATTGTCATTTTAAAACCCTTTTCTCTACTTTGGATACCTCCTCAGTTGTAGTCATTAGTGTTTATACAATAATTTGATATTTATTTAGTCTTAATAGTAGAGTAAATTCGTATTATTAAGATTAATTTAAATGTATGTACTTACAATAATAATCGTAAACGATTGTTCGATTTTATGTTTTGAGTGTTTTATTTCGTAAGTTAATTTTAGTTTTGATTAAATTTTAATTTATTCATTTGGTTAAGAATAAAGCTTGCCTTTTAAATTTCTGAACGAGACAATTTTACTAATTATTTTATTGATTACTGTGATTTGATAAATGTGTATCTAACGAGCTTAGATAAGAATTGGTTTGTATTAAATAATGCAGGTGTGTTAATTTTTACTATTATTGTAATAATAAAATTATAACATTATAATCTTTTTCATTTGTCACCCAACATGGAGAATTATTTTTTAACCCAAAAATGCTCTCTCTAACTCCTACAAAAAAGTCCATATTAGTTAGTCTTTGTCACATTTTTTTTTACATATGACTGCAGTTTCATTTCAATGTGATTTCTTGTAATAAAATATGTTATGACTTTACGCGCGTACTTTTACTCATCAAAACTTTAAAACTTAGGTTATACGATATCCCTCTGAAATAAAATAGTGTTAAATTTGTATTCCAGTACAATAAGTGGCTTGCAGAGCTACTTGAAATTAGTGCGTATACTTTTTTTCCGAATGGGGTGAATAATTATTTTTTTAACAAAAACGATACATAATATATCAATTACTATTTAGGCTGCTCACGCTCACGACCGCTGTTCCCCATTCCACTTGATTGTGAACGTTACTGTCGTTAACTCAAATGGAATGAATTATTGGGCGTTTCGAGCGTTCATGAAAATATTACAAATGGCAAGTTTGAAAATAGTACAAGTCTAAGGTTAAGGTAAGTCGCGAGGGTTGTTTGACCCTTTATATAAAACACCATCTTTGGTATTATAGCCAGTGTAACCCAATCAGACGTGGTACCTATGTTGATATCTTTGCGATAATATTATTGTCTTTAAGCTCGAAATTTGTTGTAATTAATTTTTTACTGTTTTAATTATAGAAAGACCCTTTTTTATTTAAAGGATAAATAATTCAAATTGAAACGGGGGAACATTTTTTACTACTAGGTTATTCCAGTTTATTGTGATAACTTGCGAAGTACCCCAGATAGGTAGTGTCCTTTATAACAAATAAAACTCAAATTTAAATCGTTGAATTTTTATTTACATTCTTATTCATATGAATTACAATAAAGATGTGTATTTGGAAGGATCTGAGCCAGTCTAAGCATCATTTACAAAATAATAGCCTTCACGCATCCCTCTTAGAGAAGATCTTATTAATACGAAATAAGGCAGACAGGCTGCCGCGACGATAATGTACTTAAAAATGTACTACACAATCAGACGAGTAATTGTTTATATTCACAGATAAAATATACAACGAAAAATTTACATTGTCTACATTACGACACCCTACGACTATTGAATTACATCTCATATTCAGTCAATACATTATCTTAGTATAATACAAAATTACCATTGATTTAATAATATACGCGAGTTTCACTGGTTATTATCAAAACACACGCAGCACACGTCGTCACACACAGATATATAACGCTATACACAAAACAATAATATTCATCAATCGATAATGAGGCAGTATTCTTTTTATGGAAAATGAAGGCTTTTGCCGTATCGCCGTTTGGTCTTCTGAGAACGCTTTTCGTTTAAAGGATATAGTTTAGTATATTCGTTCAAAAACGAGTGACTAAATATTGGAGGTTGGTCACAGACCGGTCGTTTCTTATCTATGTATTTATTATTTACTACAGTTAGACAATGAGATTTCACATGAAAAATGCTTTATTGCTTTAATTTTCTTGCGTGGCATGAGAATTAACTACATGATATAGAGCACCAGTCAGGATCAGATTGATATTACGATTTATTTGGTACAATGTTTCTAGATAATAATTAAGTTTATTTCAAGAACTATTTTATTTTAAATCAGAATGCTGTACAGTTTCATTTCTTCTGCTTTGCTGTTGCATTGAATATGTAGTTTTAGTTACAAAACAAAATAAAATACCCGGCCATAAATATTACATATTGACTTTAAAAAAAGAGTCCATTGGCTTATTTCAGTGTCATAGAGCGTTATTTTTTTCGCACATAAGTTTATAGTAGTAGTATCCGGTAGCTACTATACAAAATAGATTAATTGAGAAGGCAATATCTTTCCAAAGATTATTCTTTTTTTTCACCGGGTATTTACTTTATCCTGCTACAGAAAGTATCTTTTCCTTTTTAATCTACATTGAAAGGTAACGCAAGTACCTCAAAGCATCACTTTTATATGTATAGCTCGAACAAAGAATCTCCTTATGCAAGCGAATAAGCCACATAAAGCCGTTATACACGATACTAATGTAATTAGTTGTCGAGTGTTGGATCCTCAGTTGAGGAATCCGCGGCACTGCGGCGCGCCGCACAGGCACGGGATCTTCTCGTCTTCGAGCGGGAACTTGTAGTCGTATGTAATCTCCTCGTCCACGCCGATCGGCTGCTTCGAGTATATCACTATCTTCTTCTGCGATTCTATCGTTATTATCTTCGCGTAGCAGTTCGGCTGAAACGTTTACATTTTTATTTTAATAAATACGATTTACAAGACTCATTGAGAAGATTGAAACCACACTACATTAAATAACAAAAGTTTTAGTGAATTTTTTTTAAATCTTTTTATTACCATCATCCTTAACAATATAATAATTTTAAATTATTCTATTGCAAAGGATTATGGTGTTGAGGGGTTGATTAAACCCTATTTTATGTATGTTTTATTAACTATACACATTATCACACCATAATAACAAAATTAGGCGTAATAGGCGGCCTTATCACTAAAAAGTGATTTCGTCCAGGCAACCTACAAATATTATTAATTTTAGCTATTTAATATACAATTAAAAAAAAATGTCGTCCGCTATGCTGACTGTACTCGTCCCCGTGTGACACGTATGTACTAGTACGGTCAGCAGCACAGCGCGGCACTCACGTTGCACGAGTGGTTGATGAAGCGCGCCAGGTTGCCGCACTTGGTGGCGTCGATGATGGTGTCGAGGTCGATGCGGAACAGGTAGGAGGAGCCGATGCCGGTCGCCTCGTACTGCGCCTCGCGCACGTCCGCCACTATCGGCCGAATCATCTGCCCCACGTACTCTATTACCATCTCGTCCGCCGCTATCGGCTCCTGCGCACAATAACACAATTCAATTAATAGTGACAGTTCAATTTTATTTCATTAAATACGTGCAGTAAAAATTAGATTTTAAATATATGATTAAAATAATTGTTACATACTATTTTGACAAAGATGGTGATATTAAATGGACGCAAAGTTTAATCAAATGTTACTAATACATAATTTGTTATTACTACTTGTTTTTGATAAGAAATGACATAATTCATACCTGAGCGAATAAACCCCAATCGTGAATACCAGACTTTGCAAACTTGAGCTGTTTTTTCCTGAACTTGAGTTGATTAAATTTAAGCAGATCTGAATCCGTATCTGTTCCTGAAATTCAAACAAACACACACATTTATACACAAAGCAATACAATAATATTTAAAAATTTATGGTTTCAAATATTTGAAGTCTATATAATAAACTTGTTTTATTGGTGCGTGTGTGCTTGTATTTATTTTGTATGAAAAGCAATATAATTTAAATAAATAAAAACTTTCACAGAAGAAACCGGGTTTAAGTCTCAAGTGACTCCTAAATGACGGAGTTGTAGAGTAAATCTTGAAGTATGAGCGTTTATTAGTTATACTTAGGACAACACAGAGGCTATAGGTACACATAGGTATTGGGTAATGTGCATTGAGCATTGGGCATTGGCCATTGGACATTGTGTATTGGGTATTGGGCATTGAGCATTGGTATTGGATATACGGTATATTCGGGCATTGAACATTAGATATCGGGCTTTGTCCATTTAGCATTAGACATTGGATATTAGACATTGGATACTGGGTATTAGACATTGGGCATTGCGCATAGAGCAGTGTGCAAGTGGCGTACCGAAGGCGGTGAGCAGGCGGCGCTGGTTGGAGCGCGCCTCGCGGGACAGCAGCTGCATCTTGTTGGCGCGCAGCTTGTCGTCGGCGGCCAGCGCGCGCGGCGAGTGCGGCGCGTGCGCGCGCCCGTGGTGGTACTTGTACTTGGCCTTCTCGCGCGCGTCCATCTTGTAGTAGCCCTCCGTGCGCGCCGACCCGCTCGAGTGGCCCTGCACCGCGCACCACCATCGTTAGTAAGTTCATTTATTCATACACAGATGCACAGTCAACCACAAAAATTAGTGAACATATTCAAAATAAAACAATACCAGTATATCTAATACTGATGTTGATTAACAATGATTGTGTTCTGACAATTGATGGTTTTGTTTATTTTTAAATACTATTTTTATTAAATGAAATTTATAAATAACGGGTATTTTGAGCCTACTGTCTCAATTTACAAAAAAATAGTGTAATATGGGATGTTGATGTATACTATACATAGGAATCTACACATTGTATAGGGACACTTGAACTAGAAGATTCCTATGGCTGTGATAAAATTATATAAAAACACATTACCTGTAGCTCTTCATAAATATTGTTATAGCGTTTGGACTTCTTCTTGGGTGGGCTATAAACAACGTCGGTAGGCGGATGGTCCACCCAGTGCGTGTCGTTGAGCCAATAGCCTTGAGAATCTTCCGACAGCAGCGCCTCGTACGCTCTCCTTAAATACTCTATATCTTCTCTATCGATACCTCTCGTTAAGAATTCGTACATTACTTGCATTTCCGCCATAATATCGCGAGGTTTGAAAGTAATATTTGAATGTATTTTACTGTAATCCTCCTGTGGTTCATATAATCTGAAATTGTTTAAAAAAAATAATTTTAATAATAACCCATAATATTTGCTTATATGAATATAGATGAATAAATATGTATTGAATTATCAAAGCTTCATACTTATTCTGAATTTCAGTGAGTTTCTTGTTTTCGTGTTTCCGTTTGTAAGGCCTTTTGGTCTCCTTCTTAGGTTTAATCTCTTCGACTGGTGCAACTGGAGGCGGTTCGCTCTCTGGCTCCGCGATCCACGTGTAACCTGTTATAATTAAAATATACAACATTGGAATCATTACCACTTTTTTCAAAGATTTTGTGAAGTAACATTAACAAAAATCATCAAAATCAGTTCATAAACGACGAAGTTATCGGCGAACAAACGTAAAACAAAAAAAAACATCGAATTGAGTAACCTCTTTTTTTTTAAGTCGGTTAAAAACTATTACAGTTATGAACATTTAAGCCAGACGGCGGCTATGACCGCCGGGCCGTATATTGTATACATATATAGTTAACTTTTAACTGTTTATCAGACTCAATATCAGTGGTAGCATACCGTGGTCATGGTGCAGGTGGTGCGAGGCGCGCCTGGGCGGCGGGGAGGGCGGCGAGGGCGGCGAGCGCGGCGAGGGCGGCGGGCGGCAGTACGAGTGGTCGAGCGCCACCTGCGACGCCTGGGACGCCTGCGACTCCTGCGACTCCTGCGACGCCTGCGAGCGCGGCGACGAGCACGGCGAGTTCGCTTCGTGTGGCTACACAATATACGTGGCTAATTAGTATAAGATGCAGCTACAGATTATACAAGGCCATTTATTATAAATTAGAGCTGTAAAATGTTTGAGTAAATTATCATTGTAAAGGGTAAAAAACCATACACAGTACTATAAGTTGTTATATTAGTAAGAAACACTATGAACTGTATCACTACTAAAATTTTAAATGCGATGGTTTGCATGTAAGTATTTTTTAAATATTCTTTTAAGAGAAAGTAAATAACAAATGAGTAAATTTTCGTTTATAAACGAATCCTTGAGTGTAGTCACAGGGCAAGGCATGTTGACGTTTCTACAATTATACTAATTTTAAATAACTCTTTGAATTATTTAAAGTATTAATATTAATCAATACTATATTCAACAACATGTTTACCTCCTTAGTTCCGTTGACACTAGCGGCAGTATCAGTGTGGCTGTCGCTGACGGAAGGCGCCCTCTCCCTCTTGACCTCTCCTCTCTTCTTCCTCGGCTTCCTCTTCTTCTTCCTGCGCGCCTCCAGCGGCTCCTCCTCAGAACTGACGTCACCCGCTTCTGCGTTCGATGGTTTTCTCTTGTCTGGCGACTTTAGATGGTTCTTGACTGGACTGATTCTACTCTCATCCATTTTAGTGTCTTGAATGCTGTAATAATATTTTTATTATTGTGTGTATAGTGCATATGACTTGATCTTGATCCAGATTTTTATAATTTTCATACTTATTTTTTTAAGTTATTTGATATTGTGTTCAATTTAATTTTTATCTCTTAAATAATAATGTGTGTCTTCCGAATCATTGCATGCATCCTCGATTTTTTTGTTCAGTCTTTTACCCCGTTTATTAAAGTAAATTACAATACAAACATAGTATAAAACGAAAAGGACTACTGCTTTGGAATGAAAAAAATCGTAAAGATTGGTATATCCTAAAGATAGAAGATATTAGAAATGCCATACCTTTTATCAGGCGGTTTATCGGGTTCGGGCTCTTTGTCCAACTCCATCTTACGCCGTTGCTCTTCCAGGAACTCTCTCTCGATTTGCGCCATGTATTCCGTGTTTCGTCTGCGTTTCTCCTGATAATGTAACAAAAAAATTTTAAAGTCCTTCGCGTTATTTTTTTTACGTATTTATATCCTTTATACACAAGCCCGTATTGTGTGTGTTAATATTTTTTCATTTAATTTAGTTATTTTGAATTGACCGGTTCTAGATTGAAGTATTTATTCGTTAGCCTCGGATAAAAAAATGGCTAGTTTTTGCGAATTGTGAAAAGGGGATGAACATATGTATGAAAATATCGTTACTGTTGAAGAATAACCATACACTAAACTTTGTAAATATGTAATAAACTTCAAGAAAGGCTGCACCAATATTAAAAGATTCGTCTCTGTCTCAAATATTTTACGTGCCATAAAATAACAAATTCATTTCATTGTAAGCACGAGACATAATTGCTGAAATATTTCCATAGTAAGTACTAAGTGTCTACGCGTACGTGTGCGTTAGCGCGAGCACGTATATGCGTGCGTGTGCGTGTGTGTGTCCTAAATAGTGGTAAATAAGTGCAAGTTACCTGGTACTCCCTCTCCTCCTCCGAGTCGGAGTAGACGCGGTCGAGCGCGGGGCGCGGCGGCTCGGGCGAGGGCGCGGCCGGGCCCAGCCGGTCCTCCGCCGCCTCCACCTCCGGGATCGGCGTCTTTTCTGTGTCATACATACAATTTAATTAAGTACATATGAAAAGGATTAATCATTCAATAGTTAATAAGTGATTGATTAGGGCAGAATTACACAAATATGCGAAACATGTTATTAAAAAAGCATGTTTTAGAAGTTACACAGTAGTAAAAATATATAAGTTTTATGTTTACCCCTTCTCCTCTGTTCTTCTTCGCTGTCCGATGATGAGGAGTATACTTTTCTGAGCCTCTCTTTGTTTGATATAACCTTGAACTGTAAAAATATTATCATTAAAATAATTTGGTATTTAATTACTGCATATTTAAAAATAAGCGAGTGTAATGTTGCTTGTTCGCTTAAAAAATAATTTTGAAAGAATAATATAAAAGGTGCCTAAGAATCTAAGTAGAGCTGTGCAAAAATCGAATTTAAGCCCGGTAAAAGTCAATCTCGGTAAGTCAAAGTAAATGTTCATGTAACGTTTTTTACGTTTTATCAAGAGATACTTAAATGGCTTTTCCCTATATACACTTATAGTTGTACTTTTGATCGAAGTGCGACGCTTCGTATTTCGTCATAAATGGCTCAATTGAGACCAGCGTAAGCAAGGAAGAATAAAAAAATTTTACCTGCGACTCGTCGATGTCGGAGTCGTCGGAGTCGGAGTAGATGCGCGGCGCGGCGCGGGGGGAGCGGGCGGAGCGGGCCGAGCGCGCCGAGCGGGCCGAGCGCTCCGACCCCGACCACGACGAGCGCGACGACGAGCTCGCCGACGACCTGCACGCACACGCACACACTCACATACACATTTATTTTTTATACATTATATAAAAAGCCACAGCAACTGTGCTGGACTATAGTTTGAGCAAACACTACACATAAAATACTTGGTATGATGTTTTTGCACAAATATATATATTATAATAGTCTTTAGGGTGAAACACGCCAAAGAATAATATGCTGTTATGAAGTCACTTTAATTTCATACCTATACATATATAGGAAGTTCAAAAACATCTTCAAATTTTGACTGTCACACCGGTTTTAAAACTTATTTAATTGCAAATATTAAAGAAATAAATCTCATATGGTTCTGAATACTTTAATAACTAAATATATCCGTATAATAATGAACAAACCTAGATGAGCTCGACGATTGCCTTCGTCTGCTCGACAGGTAGGACCCGGCCGTTCTGTTCCGGGGACTCGTTGGTACTTCCTTCTCTTCATCTGAGTTTTGGACTATTTCTTCCTACAAATATAAATTGAGTATATAAAGAAAATGTCTCAACTTTTATTACTAGCTTTAAACCGCGGATTTGCGCTTAATATAAATATTATGAATATAAAATCTCATGATGATCTGTCCAGAATTTTTTAGGGAAAGCATAACAAAATCAAACACATATTGTTCATATAGTAACAGTTTTGAATCGTCATGGTATTACAAAACGTTTACTAACGGTTCGGAAGGGAGTATGTAAGACAGTCCTACAAACATCCCTACTTTTACATTTATTATATTAGAAGTATAAGGATAAAGGAATTTACTTTAATTACTTCATTTTAATAGTTTTAATAATATGCCCAAAGTATAAATCCAATATTCTACCTGATCACTCAGCCGCTTAGAGGTATCATCCCTTACTGGCGAGGGTATCTTCCTCTTGCGACGGAAGGAGGGCATCTTGGGGATGGCAGCTCGAAGTCCAAGTCCTATACCCGAGCTATAACCACCCAGCTCTAGACCAAGCTCCCGTGACTCTATGATGCATTTGATAGAATCCACTGTTTCCTCCTTCTTGTTTGAAATGTCCTGGAAATATAATGTATAAAAATATAACAATTTTCTCAAATAAACGATAACGTTGAACTAACCATTGAGATATAAATGATAAAAAGATATAAATAATGTATACTATTACATAAATGGAGTGAGTACGAGAAACCCTATTACTTAAATATCGTAAGGTTTTATGAAATGGAAAAAAATCTCTATTCTCTAGGTTTAGTGGAGTCATTATGAAAATTCTTTAACTAATAGAGAGCCTCTTTATATATGAATTTCGTAAGCTATATTATTACCACTAAAATATATATAAAGATAAGTTAGTGTTTTATTTATTTATTTATTTATCCTTTATTACATATACCAAAATCACAAATTACATAAAATAACAAATATCAAGAAGTACACAGGTATATGTAAATGGCGGCCTTATCACTAGTCAGTGATTTCTGC
>DWAJ01005739.1:0-11163 GCA_018238005.1 Eurema mandarina | reverse complement strand
GACACGATAACGATTGTGACTTTTGAGACAGCATTTAGAATGACAAAACAAAGGTTCATACCAATTTGCAGCTTATTATCTTTCATTCCGAGGTTGACCCCTTTTTTTACCTAATATGACTGGGCTATATAGAATATTCATACTAAAGAAGACTCTGATGCCGGTTGACCTGGTTTTTTATTATTTGATAGCTTGTTTCCAAGAATTTTCTTATAATATAAATAGCTCTTGGGATTCATGATAATGATATTCAAATGGAAACTTAAGAAAAAATATATCTATAAATAAAATAATATATATCAAGATGGATTTTGAAATAACTGATTGAAAAAATAAGGATTAGAATCTAATTGAAGATGAATCAAGAACGTATGTGTGCTTTTAAAAATGCATTTATAGAAATAATTACGTAGAAAAATCGGAAAGAAATATTTAATAACTTGTTAACGCAAAACGATCACTTGACGTGTTTCAAATGCATTTTTAACGGCCTACAGAAATAACATGCAATACTTATTTTTCTATACCTACCTATAATAAGTTTGTAGAGAAGTCGATTCTCTACATTAAATATATTTCTAAAATAATATCAGCGGGTGATTAGGGATCGATACTTATGGCAAAAATGCAATCAGTAACATTTTTATCTGTCTGTCTGTTTGTATAACCGTTATAAAAACGAAAAATACTGTGCGGATTTTAACGAAACTTGGTATTATTGTTCGTACTCCTGAGCAGGTTAAAGTATAGGTACTTTTCATCACGTTAAAATCAATAGAAATGTTGGCAAAACGGGACAAGTCACTCAATTTTATAAGATTCCGTCGCGTGTGCATGTTTAATGGTTAAAGCAATCAGACATCATGTATGTCGAAAATAAGTGTATATTTTATGGTTGACTCACAATAACAAGTGTAACCCCCGGTAGCTTAGCAATTCGAAGCTTTCAGGTTACCTACTCTAACGTTGTAACCACACTTAGTCATCCAGTCAAAAATTATAACATTACTAACTATCTTATTTATCTGCCTGTTACATCAAAACCACTGAACCGTAAGGAAGGCTACTTTCTTTTAGGAAAAACGACGGTAACACGGACGAAGTTGCAGGCAACAGCTAGTAATAAAATTTGATTCGAAATTGTGTTAAAATTCCAGTACAAACACAGTTGATAAATGAAAATCATACAAGTTCCTAAATAACCTGTTATTTTGTAAGTGATTATTGATTAATCTGCGAAGTCGCCACCTCTAATCATTGTATAAACGCTCGTAATTTTAATGAAAAACGTCTAGTTATATAAAAATCTGTTAGTGTGATGTCGGCAACAGCGTGCCCCTACTTCATTTGCAACCATAGTCTAGCATAGTAAGTAACTCGGCAAGTGAAATGAGATATGTCGTAAGTTTTGTTGCGATTCGATTTCTTTTATGGATCATTGCTCTTGTCACAGTGCCAGTGTAAACTATTATCTTAATCAAATTTTGTAGTAAAAATTTTGAGTGATTACAATATGGTAAGGTTGGAGATTTTTATATAAAACTTTATCAGATAAATTTTTGATCGCACAATTTAACACCAAAATTCATTTCGTAAATAACATCGTAAAATATATATTATCTGACTTTTTCTCAACTCATATACCACGCAGGCTGGGGCTTGTGTGAATTCATAATTGTAAATTTACCACTAATTTAAAATGTAAATACGTACCTACCTCGTTTATTACGAAATTGCATCTGTATATATTTAGCTTATAGATTCACTAAAACACGATTGTAGTTTGCACCTAATTATAAATTATGTAGTTAGTTATTGCAATTAAACCCTACCTAAATTAGAATGTCATAATGATTTAAGTTTTAACAGGTATAGGGCCACTAGTTTTATATATTTATAACTAAAGTATTTACTTTAATAATTTGTCTCGAACGAACGAACCTTCGATTCTTGACACGTAAAATAAATATTATTGTTAAGGATTTTCCTTGTGGGTACTAAACATTTATCTGTTTGTGATTCTCAAGTTATATTATAGGATAAAATCAATTTGGAAATTACTAAATTTTTGAGACTCCTAGACGAAATAGGTAAGAGATAAAATAAGATAAAAATATTTATGTAATAATAATAATAAAATAAGCCTTTATTAAGACAACAACAATTAATATTTACAAGATTTACTTTATTTATTTGACACCGCCAAACATTGGCAAAGGCGTCCTCCATTTCCCTCCAATCTGTGCGGTTTGTCGCCAATCTGCTCCAGAACTTCCCGGCCGTAGTTTTGAGTTCCCATCTTCGAGCATGTCTTCATCGATTTATCTTGCATTGTCTTGGATACCAGTGTAAAATTTGTTTTCTTCACTTATTAATACCCCTTAATGTGAGACCAGCATATTTCCATTTTAGTTTTCTAATCCTTGTTCGTACATCTGCGTTTTCTAATAATTAGATTTTGATTTTTGATTTTGTTTATTTTTATTTCTTTGCCTTCTTTATCAAGTTTTATCCCAGACGTACATTTATAGCATATACATTTTTAATAATTTTTATGTACTTATGTTCGACACCCTGATTCTTTAGAGAAATCCAGATATATTCATGTTCTATTGAATCGAATGCCTTATAATTAACGTACGTATTTTCTGAGCATTTAAGTTTTTCAATTGATAGGTATTTTGGTCAGTATTATTCAATACATTTGAGTAGGTATTATAATAAATCTATCATTCATATTAGTTAATTAAACTGCAATCAATTGTAATAATTTTGTTTTTACTCATTTAAGACGATGTCAAGTTTTCTGAAATGGGCTTCTAACAAGAAACTTGTCATATTATTATCAATAACAACATTATGTTTCTTTGTGTCGACCGTCGCTTTATCTCGTCGGAATGCAAACTCTTCTTGTGTCCAATATTCAAACAAAGAAACAAGCAAAATATTAAACTATGTAACAAGGAAAGAAAATGTTTCCCAGGTAAGTCCAATAAAATATGCTACATCAAATTACCAATTTGTGCCGCGGTTTTTGTTTTTAAATTTAATTGCGAAATATAAATTGCATTTAATTTCAACAGGAAATTAACTACAGACTATCCAGAAATGTGAAACCTTTAAATTATACACTAAAATTGATGCCTAATTTAATAGAGAAAACTTTTAGGGGCAACGTCAAAATACGAATGCAAATATTAAGACCAGTTAGTACTATCGAACTCCATAAAAAAGATTTAAGAGTTATAGCCTTAGGCATGAACAAGAACAATACAAGTATTGTCGTTACAACCACAAATTATGTAGCCGAAAAAGATATTTTTCAATTACAATTTAAACAAAAATTATCTGAGGGTATTTATGAATTATCTATGGAATTCATTGGAAGACTCGATAAAGGCATTGTTGGATTTTATGCAAGTTCTATGAAAAACGGCAAGTATGTATTAATTCAGTACCTTTAACTAATTTATAATGATTTTTTCCAACATGGTTTGTTTAATTATTGGAACTACATAATATACTCTATATTAATTGAGTGACTGTGATATTTTGATATTCACACATCAAAACTGCGGGACACTGAATGATTATGACCTTTCAGTTTCACGTTTACTGATTATTCAGTATGATTAACTCTATACTTATACAATATGAAAATATGAGATAACCCACTTGTAATATTATGTTAATTTTATAATATTTTTAATATATGTATTTATTTGGTAAAGTACAGTATCCAATAACCTAGTCTCCGCCAAAAGCTAAGTAGCAAACTGACAATGACATGACACTGACAGTCGAAATAAAAAAAGATAAAGCAATACCTTTTCATTTTCAAATTTCAATAAATTTAATTTTTCACCGAGAATAGAATAAGTTTAATTCAGACTTTATATAAAAATTAAAAGAATTTTGCAACAGCAATTTCTATTTGTAATTGTTTTAAAATTGTAATCTACTTTCGGTCAATTTTTATGTTGTCAAAAAGATTTATACAAGTTGTAAAAAAGTCCGTAGTGTATCAACAATACCGGCAAAGTACAAATCGTGCCAATAATACAATGGAAGCGTGCAAAATTAAGCTTTCGGAAAGATTGTCGACTTTAGTCCGTCCTATCCATTACAATTTAAAATTAGAACCAGATTTAAAAAATGGAAAATTCAAGGGTTCCGTTTCTATCGTCGTAAATGCCAAACATGATAGAAATCACCTATGCTTACATACAAAATTTCTGAACATAGATGATGTTAAAGTTTTTAATGGAGATAATGAAATGGAAGTCCAAAAGTATTTTGAAGTAGAATCTATTGAACAATTGTATATTCAACTAAATGAAAACCTTACTTTTGGAAATTATCTTATAAATATTGAGTTCAATGGGGATTTAACTCGTAACATAGTGGGGCTTTATCTTTCCCATCTTAAAGAAGGCAGGTAAATATGTTAAAGACAATTACTATAAAAATAGTATTTATAAAGAGATTATAATGCCTGTATTCATAACTAAATATATAACCCGAGACTCAAACTCTTAAATCAACTATTTCAGAGCAATGGTGGCAAGTAAGTTTCAACCAACTTATGCCCGACAAGCCTTCCCCTGTTTTGATGAGCCAGATTTTAAAGCTACATATGACATAACACTGGTGAAGCCTGTTGATTATGTTGCCCTCTCAAACATGAATGTAAGATAACTTCTTTCAGGTAAACTAAAGTTAAGAATTCCATAACATTTACTATTGTAAACTTTACTGACTATAAAAACTATGTTTCCAAAGCTTTACTTTGTAAATTTCATGTTATAGTAGAAATAATAATATTTATTTTTCAGGAAATATCCCGTAAACTAGACAAAGGAACAAACACTGAGGCAGTGACGTTTGCAACTAGTGTTCCAATGTCAACATACTTGGCATGTTTTGTAATTTGCAATTTTGACTTCAAAGAAACTACTATAAATGCTAATGGCATAGGGAAAAATTTCACACTCAGATCATTTGCTCAAAGTGATCAAACTCACAAAATAGACTTTGCACAAGATATTGGGAAAAGAGCAACAGAATTCTATATTAATTACTATGAAGTTCCATTTCCTTTGCCCAAATTAGGTGAGGAATAAATTATTAGCCATATGAATATAAGTTTCTACACTGGAAACTGCGATATAAATATAAAGTTATTTGCTGTAAATCTTTTTATATATACTGAATTTCAAACTAGTGCTACATAATATTGTTTTATAAAATGTTCCTTAACAATTAACATTAGTCAATACAAATATTATAAAGAGGAAAGATTTGTATTTTTGTATGTAACAAATAAACTCAAAAAGTACTGGACCGATTTTAATCATTCTTTTTTTATTAGAAAGCCACATTACTGAGTATCATAGGCTATTTAGTATTATGTCTACCCATGTGCCGGGATGGGCCACTAGTATTAGATTTGTTTAGTTTGATTTTGATTATAAAGTATGTCTGTTTAATTACTATTTTTTCTATATCATACATATTTTTTAGATATGATTGCAATTCCGGATTATGTATCAGGAGCTACAGAACACTGGGGTCTCATCACATACAGAGAAACATCATTTTTAGTTGATGAAGCCACTGCTTCATCAAAGAACAAAATTAGTGTTGCAAATACAATTGCTCATGAGCTAGCTCATATGTGGTTTGGTAATTTAGGCAAGTATAATAAGCTATTAAAATAGAAATTAGGATCTTCAATTTGGCCTATTTCTGACAATAGCATCAATGAGAAAATCAGATGTTAAGTCTTGAATTTACATATTGTTAAGTTTTTTTTTTGTTTTTCATACAAATTAAAACCTTTATTGTTGCTTTTATTTATAGTTATATATTTCACATTATTTATTAAGAATATATTTCGCTTTATTTATAAATGTCACAAGTTTTGATAGGTTAAACCTTAATATAAAAGGACATTCTTCATTATCATACATAAATATTTGGTTTACAGTTACTATGAAATGGTGGGATGAGGTGTGGCTAAATGAAGGCTTTGCTTCATACATGCAAGTAAAGGCTTTAAATGCCATAGAACCCGCATGGACCATGGTAAGCAATATAAATGAAATTTTCTATATAATATGTAATGTTCAGTCAACAATAAAGTTCATGGATACTTATTACATGTAACATTAATTGTATTAAATGTTTTTCACTGAACATGCAAACCTGTCTTATTAAAAACTTAATTGTTCATATGTATTCAAAACATTAAGTTAAAAATTATTGATATGGCAAATTTGGACAAAGCAAATATAATCACATTGAAACATAAAGTACAATCCAATACAAATATGTAAAATGTAAAGAAGTATATTTAACTCTTATCATTAATATTTTAGCTTGATCAGTTTTTGGTGCGAACATTACATTCTGTTCTGGTAACAGATGCAAAGTTATCAAGCCATCCAATAGTACAAACTGTGGAAACTCCAGATCAAATAACTGCAATCTTTGACTCTATTTCATATAATAAGGTAATTTATCAATTTTTATGTCTACTACAATATAAATAAATAATGTCAGTAAATACTGAAAAAAAAATATCGGGCTTTTAATAACAAAATTGCTATATATTTTTATGTTTGTTTAGTTGCCATATTGCAAACTGCTTTGCATGGAACTAGATGGTGCTGTGTAAAAAGAGTCTAGAATTATAATTATTTTTTATGGCAATAGATGTCAATTCAAAACGAATACTGTCTTAATTTAGATTACTTTATTTAAGTATTATTCACAGGGTGCGTCTATTTTACGAATGTTAGAAGGTTTTATAGGTAAAGAGAATTTCAGAAAAGGTGTGTCTGAATATTTGCAAAAATATGAATTTGGAAACACTGTTACGCAAGATCTACTATTGTCTTTAGAACCACATTTTAATAAGGAAGATCCAAATCTTAGCCTTGTGTAAGTATTGATTGGAATTGAATAAAGTATAAGACCTGTTATAAAATATGTACTGTTAATAATAATACATAATTAAAACGAATATATTACTAGGAAACTACTAACTACTAGAAATAACTTTTTTTCTTCAGATACATTATGGACACCTGGACGAAACAAATGGGCTATCCTATAGTAACAGTTAAACAAGGGAAAAATAACACATACATTTTATCTCAATCCAGATTTCTACTAGACCCAGAGGCAACTTATGAAGATGATTCTGAATTTGGGTAAATAACTTTTTTAATTGGGAAAAAAAGTATATAGTATTTTCTAAGTTTAGCATATGTAATACTTATTATAGTGATATTTAACATTGATTTGCATTAAATGCTATAAAATAGCAAAATGTTAATATATTTCATGAATGTATGTTTTTTTACTATTACGCAAAACCTATTTATCAGATTTTAGATGAAATTATACGTGTAATTTTATTATTTTTTATCGTAGATATAAATGGTTTATTCCAATTACATATACTACAAATAACGGCAAAAGTGAAAGGATTTTGTGGTTCTCAAACGCTGAAGAAAATGGTATGCTTATAAATATTTATAACTTATGTACTACTTTAACTAACGTCAATTATTTTTTTTATTGCATGAGCAAAGCTGTGTAACTGTAGATAGTATAAAACAAGGACGCATTCTTCTGTCTGTCCCTATGTATGCTTAAATCTTTAAAACTACGTAACCGATTTTCATGTGGTTTTTTATCAGATAGTGTGATTCAAGAGGATGCTTTATGTATATGTCGCAGGCGGATTGTATAATCCGCTGTATTACATTACGGCTAGCCGTTTCACAAAACAGGTCCGTTTTGCAAAGCGGCGGTTCAACCTTTAGCCATATTGTCTTGCGTAGTTTTTGTATCGTTATAAATTCTTATATTCTTATTATTTTTGTATCATTGTCATAGTTTTTGTATCATTATAAAAAAAACTTGAATACTCAGCTTCATTTTTATTACAGATGAGTAAATAAGTTTTTTTTTATAATGATAAATAACTAACTTAACCTAAGCTAATATATTAAAAAACTAACATATGGCGACGAATACATTTAGGCGGTTTTTTACTTATCCGCATTCAATACGGCTAATCGTTGAACCGCCGCTTTGCAAAACGGCCCTGTTTTGTAAAACGGCTAGCTGTAATGTAGTACAGCGGATTATACGATCCGCCTGCGACATATATAATACATGCATAAATGCCGTTAAAACCTGGTTAAAATGTAATAATTTTGATTTAAAAAAGTGGATAAAATAAAATGTGTTCTCTTACAGTTGAATTAAAGTTGAATAGTGACGATAAATGGTTCAAAATTAATAACGATCAAGTGGGTTATTACAGAGTGAACTATCCCATAGATTTATGGCAAAACCTAAAGGAACAACTTAATTTGAAATCTGAACAGGTATGTATGAGAAATAAAAATATTTAATCCATTTCACAAAGTACACAATGTTCACCCCATAGCTGAAAACTATATATTTGTTCAAAAATCAGTCACCTACTTTCGGACCTATTCAATTGAAAGACACCATAAAAAATCCTCTTTACATTATAGTATAAATATAAAATTTTTAATGAAAATATCATCGCTGACATCATTATCTGACAGTACTGCGGTAATATACTAAGGTTTTACCCGCCTTAAAACCATACAAAGTTTTATGATTTTTTATGACATAATAAAAGCGCTATTTTAGCGTTCTTTCGGTCTCTCAGTAATTCAATTCAGTCCAGTGGTTAAGACGTAAGAGCAAAACAAACGGACTAGGTTCTTTTTCCTTTAGCAGTAATGGTAAGGAATAATGTTTTGAGTTGGGAATGAGCAGTTTTATTAAATATCCATAAAATAACTGTTTTCATTAAGTATTTTAATATGCTTAAAACTTAAGTTAGGTATTTGGATTATTCTCTATAAAACATAATTATACTTAATAAATAGATATTTTTCATGTTTTTTCTTGGAAAAATTTTAGTCCTTACTCCTATTAGGATATTTTTCACAATGAACTTAATAGTAATACTAATAAAACGATTTTATTTCAGCTTACAATATCAGATAGAGCTCATCTGTTAAATGATGCTTTTGCTCTGGCGGAGGCGGGACATTTGCCCTACAATGTAGCATTAAATCTCACAACGTATCTGACAGTCGAAAAAGATTACGTGCCTTGGGAGAATGCGGCGTCATTATTCAAAAAGTTATCAGACAGATTATTTGCTACGGAAGCACACGAGGACTTAAAGGTGTGAATTCTACTTATATTATAAATGTGAAAGTAAATCTGTCTGTCTGTCTTTCCATCACGCTAAAATTAAAGAACCGATTCGAACGAAATTTGGTACACAGATGGTCTAGAGCCTGGGGAAGGACATAAGCTACTTTTTTTTAAATCAACCCTCAAAAGGTCGATAGTTTGAAACTTTTTTTTTTTTTTTAAATTCACACATAGGATACTTTGTATCTCAGTACTGCTCCGGGAACGGGAACTATGCGGGCAAAACCACGGGACGTAGCTAGTTTATTATAATATTAGTTAAGATAAAGATTTTAAATAATTTGTATCTGCTAATTGTTTTTTGTTACTAATCATTGCGACTAAATTAATAATTTTTTTTTTTCCAATTAATGTATAATATTCCAGCTTATCCGTGTTTTTAACAAATTTGGAGGCATTAAAATTCGATTTGTATTTTTTACAATTTAATTAAAAATAATTTTTGGTTTTTAGAAATACGTGCAACATCTTGTAAAGGGACTTTATTTGGAGCAAAGTTGGGAAATGAGCAAACTCAGCGTTATTGATGGGTAAAATTTTTACGTCATTTTATCAGGTTTTACACAGATATTATTTTATGAGATACGAGCCGCCTGTCGCGGTTTCGCCTGGCCCTATGTTCCTCATATCAGTAATAGTAGTAGTAGATCTTTCAAGGTACGACTCTGAACTTCCTGAACTAAAAGTCACCTAAGATCTACGTTACAATCCACAAATGTATATCCACAAATAAAAAATCAGTAAATTTAACGTTTGCTATTGATTCATGAAGTGGGAAAAAGGCGCAAACTTTCAATAAGAGCTACGAGAGTTCACATTGCAACATTTTATGATAATCCTTGGTAGGGAACTCATAGTAAACGATCACTCGTTAGTGATAAGGCCGCCTGTTACAAATGCTGTATCCAATGAAATGTTATTGTTGTATATTGTAACTAAGAGTAAAAATAAATATATAAATAAATAAACGAGTACAACTCGCACTTGTCCAGCAAATTTTTTACGAACTTTAAGTAAAGGAGGTTTCTCTATTCGACGGTATATATGCTATTTTTATCTATATACAATCTTTATAATATAATTTAAGGCTTCTACGAACAAGGATATTATCCCTGGCCGTAGCCAACGGGCTGCCGGCCGCGGAGGGCAAGGTGCGCGAAGTGTTCCTGTCGTGGCTGAGCGCGCACGACAGCGCCGCGCGCGTCGAGCCGGACTTGCGAGATTTCGTTTATTATTACGGTAACTTTACTAGCAGCCAAATGATTTACTCGACTTAATATCCTACATCCCCTAGGTGGGGCAGAGGGCGTCCACAATGCGTCGCCATCCCGTTCTCTCTTCAAAGTCAAAGTCAAAAGTATCTTTATTCAACTAGGCTACATATATTAACACTTTTGAACAGTCATGGTAGTACAAAACATTTACTTTTATTTGATTTTTCTTGGCCAAAGGGCTAAATACTAAAACACAAATCAATTGAAGCACGCCTCAAACTCAAGTAATTGTGACATATTTGTATGGTCAACTGTCAAATCGGACCGATTTAAACTTAAATTTTAATTTCAGGTTTAAATACAGGTGTAAGATCCTTAATTTCAGAAGCTGGGAGTAAGCATTCAGTCAATGATTCTAAAGATATTACTATGAATAATTCGTTTTCCATTTTGACCATATTTTTTACTATTTCGGATATCATTAATCTATACTAATATATAAAGCTGAAGAGTTTGTTTGTTTGTTTGAACGCGCTAATCTCTGGATCTACTGGTTCGAATTGAAAAATTCTTTTTTTATTGAATTGACCATTTATCGAGGAAGGCTTTAGGCTATATAACATCACGCTGCGACTAATAGGAGCGAAGATATAATGGAAAATGTGGAAAA
>DWAJ01005738.1:0-11163 GCA_018238005.1 Eurema mandarina | reverse complement strand
GTCGCAGCGTGATGTTATGTAGCCTAAAGCCTTCCTCGATAAATGGACAATTCAATAAAAAAAGAATTTTTCAATTCGAACCAGTAGATCCTGAGATTAGCGCGTTCAAACAAACAAACAAACAAACAAACTCTTCAGCTTTATATATTAGTAGAGATGTTCCTTAAACAAATTCCGTCCCTATTTTTCCTGTATAACCCAAAAGTAATAAGGCCTCTCTATTTCTAACAAAGCAATATTCGAAATAAATTTGGTTGAAACTTTATGCTAAATTTTACCTTTACGAATTTTTCTTTACCAAACTCTATCGAATGTTTACCAAACTCGATCACTTACAGATGTTCTACTATATATATGTAACAACGCAATACGATTTAATATGTTGAAAAATACAATGATACCTAATAAATTAGAGCTCGACTCAATTGTTTAAACGATCAAACTATCGTAAATTTTTTGCGCAGTAAAGAAAGGGTACTTCATCTATACTAATATTACAAAGAAGTATAGTTTGTGTATTTGTTAAATTGTAAGGGGTAATCTCGGGATCTTAAATTCTTACGTCAATAGAAAGCCTCATTATTGCAGAGTATCTGAGGCTAAATAAGAAACCGAAAAGGTTAAAATACATTATGCCCAACGAAATGGGCACGGGTCAGCTAGTATAAGTATTATTATAACAAGTATAATATAATTATTATCAACTATTAGACGCTCAAATAATAAGTCACTAAATATTTTACTAAATAGTATAAAACAAAGTCACTTTCTCTCTCCCTATATCTATGTATGCTTAAAAAATAAATGTTATAACTACGCAACCGACTATGATGCGATTATAGTGTGATTCAAAGAGGACGGTTTATATGTATAATACATGCTTAATCTATGTGAGCGAAGCCGGGGGGGGGGATCGCTAGTACCTTATACATCTCGCACCATCTTTGTGCCTCTTGCAAGTCTCTTCCATACATTTGTAAAAAGGAAACTTCTTTCAAGGTTTCCGGAGGCTTGTCGAGCATCGCGTGCATTTTATCCAACGTTCTAAACATTCCCCTGTAGTCCTTTTCACTGAAATATAATCTGTAACAAAACATATATAAAATCTATTTTACATTTTTAGTTACATTATTTAATTCAATTAGATTATCTCTAAACGGTAATATACATTGTTTATGTTGAATTTAAAAGCGTAAGTACTGTTGAAAATCTGACCTGGATGCATCTTCTAGCGCAGTATAAACTTGATCATGCCACAACATAGCAATCTTTATCAGTTCCTCAGATATAACAGCGGCTTCATTAACTAAGGTCTGCGAGTGGGTGCACATGGTTTTCAGAATATAATTTGCGGCATTTTTGCGTGTCACGAACGATGATTTAGTCGCCACTGTGAGAGGATACACCAGAGCTTGAGGATGCAACTTCCCAATATCTATCAGAAGAATGTGTACCAATTTCGCCACCAGACTTCTCGGAGAATCAATTCGAGCAATAAGCTGTGGTATCACTTGAAGCCATATTTTAACGTCTATCTGGCGTATGCCTTCAAATAGTGCATCGTAAATCGCCGTATGGTGACCGTGGTCAAACCACAACGTGAGCAACCGTAGCGTATCTTGCAGCGAATTCCCATTCGAAAGACTAATTGATTTGAAGAAACCTTCTATCGCTGGTATTGTGTAGGTGTTTATAAAGTCTGGCCTGGACACTTTCTTGTCACCGGTGCCACCGGCAACACTACTCTCTGATAAATTATCTTGCTGTTTATAAAACAGAACGGTTTCGAAGTTCATACATGCCCAAGCGTGACAAGCTTTGTACCATTCAGGAGCTAGAATAGTTGCGGCAGCGTAATTTCTTAATATTTCTGGAATCGAGAGCTCATTAATTTCTTGTAGAGATTCACACCAAGAACCGAGTTTTAAGTGACAACGAGCGAGCAGCCTACATTGCTCCTCGTTTTCTCCCTCTGTGTTGTCGACGAATCGCTGAAGAACTTCGTATGCACAACGCTTGTTTCCTGCGTCCCAAAGATTTTTGCTATATGAAAGTATTACTCTTGGATCTTGAGTTCTCAATAATACTTCCGGATTTGTGGCTGGGTCCGCTCCCAATATCGATAGTATTATCTTATGTGCTTGATTCACAGATCCAGATTTTCGACACAACGAAGCAAATTTTAGCCACGTCTGGAAGTCTTCCAGAGGCGACATGACTAAGCTTCTAATTTGCAACATTTTTCTCCAATCTTCAACCAATCGCTGACCTCCCTGCAATCTTGCCGACCACATTTTTTGAATAGTGCCCCTTCGTTCTTCGACTAGTTTGTACGTTACAACTTCTTCTAACTCCGTCAACAGCTGGGCATTCACAAGCGCGCCATATGCTCTCTGGTAGCTTTCCCCGATCACAGCAGACATTTCCCCATCTAGAAGAGTTCTCGCGGAATCAATATAACGCCTCGAATCGGACCAGTTACCCGCATGGATTGCTAGAACTGCTCTGTAAAATTCTCCGTCTAAAGAATCTTCTGGCAAGAACTCTACATATTTCTTCATACTGTCCCATTCTTGCAAGCCCCAAGACGCAGCGGCGGCAATTTTGGCCAATTTCTTTTGCATGACATCGTCTTCATTGTCCTTTTGATCATTCGCGATGTTATAAATTTTACGCCACTCTCCCATCGCTTCTAGACATCGCATCATTCCTAATTTGGATTCAGTATCCTGAGGTTCCACTTCAAGTTTCTTATTGTACAGATCCAGGGCTTGTTCCCAATTATGCAGTTTCTCATACCAGCGAACGTGAACGTTTAGTGTGCAATCACCGTTCTTCTTTTGCATGATTACTTTTTCCAGCAATCCATTAGCAGATTCTTTTTGTTGTAACTTATTGTTGATATGAATAAGCGCTTCGACTACTTGTGTAGAGGGATTACGTCTATATTCTTCTTCCTAAAAAACAAATCCCATTTGTAATTAATTTCACGTTGTTTTTAAAAGACTATCAGGTGAAAATCGAGAGTATACCTTATAAAAGAGAGCTTTAGCGTACGCCCGACAACTGATAGCAGTATCACCGAGCAACTTGATGGAGATAGGTAATGCACCTTTGTCACAATATTCCAGAAATTCTGCCAGGTTTAAAACGGCTAGAGATATTTCTGGTGCGTCAGGGACGGTCAGGGCCCTCTCCAGAGCGAATATGAGTTCAGTTCGGGGCTGGTCGCCCAACTCAGTCCAACAGGACATAAACGCTGCATTGAATATGTCACTTGCGAGTTGAGAATAGTTTTGGGCTAGACTGGCACAAGCTCTACGAATAAAATAAAATACATTAAATTTGTAAGAATATGAAGTAAATTAGTCTTTAATGAGGTCATTAGTGGCATATTATTATAATGATGAGAACAGCTTTTCGATTTTAATAATTACTAAAAAATATTAATTACAATGCTCAAAAGCATTAAAAAACATACCTTATAGCGGGACTATTAGATTCCGTGAGTAATCCAATACTAAATTGCCGCAACCATTCCATCCAATCATCTTTTGATATAACGTTACTAACAGACCAACATTTTCTTAAGTTCTGTACATTTAGGACTAGCTTTTGTATATTTTGAGTGTCAGTCGTAACCACCTGCAAGAAAAATAAATAAAATTCAAACCTTAGTAGATAAACAATTATTTATGGTTTTAAAATATTTTACGTACGTCAGTCTTTTGATTTCTTAGCCTGGAGCGTGTTTCGTCTAAATAATCATCATCAGATGCCAGTGTTGACACGACTTGCAGTCTTGATACTAGAACGGTGTAATTCGGGCACTGTATTTTATGTTTCGATATTATTCTGTCCACTGAGCTGATATAATCTATGTATTCGCGACCAAACTGAATTATTAAGGCGCAAAGTGTATTCATTGCTGTTGGCCGCAAATTAGGGTTATTGTCCAATACCCTCACAAGACCCTGTATCAACACTGCTGAATAAGGTTTCAGGTAAAGATATATTGACAAATGCTCTATCGTCTCCATTGCCAACTTTGAAATGTGCGTAGGAATATTTCGGCCGTCAAATAAAGCTGTAATAGCAGGCACGACTGCTAACAGAACATCATCTAAGTTATTTTCGAATTTCTGAATAGCTAGTAACAGTTTTTCAGTTAAAAATCTGTCTTTGCTCTTGTCATATTTGAGTACACGTAATATGTTCGGCAGAATTTTTCTGAGATACACTTTGAATTCGGCTCCAATCGCCACTGTTATGTGTTCGACAAGCAAAATCAACGTTGGCTGAAGCTGACTGTCTGGAGTCCAATACTCCCGAATCAAATCAAGAATGTCTTCTAAATATGCTCGTATATGTATTTTGACCACAGATATTAACTGGGCGAGTTGCATCAAGGAAAATTCTCTGAAGTTATTATTGTCGGTGTTCCGAATTACGTACAGAAGGCTGGGCGTCACCCGGGATATGTAAGGGACGCACTTAATACCTAATGTTTGAAAAATAAATGTTACCGAGTGGACTACACTGGTGTGGTGTTGCGCAAGTAATGGATCGCGTAGTATTCGCATCAATGACGTCACGGCAATTGCTGGATAGAATTCATCTAAAGCGATTGGTGACATATTCACAAACATTTCACTAACGTTTAAATCAAAATTGTCCGTAGACGTCGATGTCTCCGGTATGGGGATTAAAGTGGATATTGTTTGAAAATCAATTAATCCTTGGTTCACACGATGTTGATACGGGTCTAGTGCCCCCAACAGCCCCAAAACTCGAACCGTTTCCCTTCTGTCTCTGCTATTTTGCTCAGACTTTAGAAAATTTAAAAGCATTTCCATCAAACTTGGGTGTTCCATGTAGGGCGTTATTACATGTCCTACAGCACTTATAACTTGCCCAAAAGACCACAGCGCAACACTTCTTTTCTCTGGTTGATTTGCGTCAGAGAGAATCTCAAGTTGTATCGCCATCAATTCCGGTAACCATTCCTTTAAAGCTGTTCCACCTCCGTTCACTTCTGCTAAATCTCCGATTGCTTTCAAAATTATTGCAACCATAACTGAGTTACTACCGTCTTCTTTTAACTTTGGGATTAATATCTTAAGAATCGTATCAACAAATTGACGCGTTATTCTCGGAGCATTCGTTATTATATTATTTACCATTCTCAGCGATTGTTCTTTATTACGCGCCGATTCAGAATATTGTAGTTCTAATAATATTTGAACGAGTAACTGACGCAAAATTGGTGTTGTATAACTTGGGTTTATATTACTCAATCGACCCACAATACATAAAGCTAATTCGCCGACATCACTGTTTGAATCGTTAACAGAAATGAAAAGACAATTAAGATGGTCTTCTGTAGCAAGATATTTATCATATATAGGATTTGTGAATACTTCAAGGACTTTATATCGTATTTCTTGATCAAAATCAGACCGGCCTACTGCTAGTAGTTTTCCGAGTGATTCGTTAATTAGTATATTTAATGTTCGCGAATTAGTTTGGGAGCATCGCTCAACAGCTTTTACCAATAACTTGGCGACGGTTTTAACTGATTCTAATCTGACATCATGCTGTTCACTTTGTAGATAATAATCTGTACATCTTCTTATGAATGACATTAACATATTGTTCCAATCGAAATCGAATGTTGCTAGAGTTCGCAAAGCGAGAACTAATTTTGGAGCATCATGAGGTTCTATAACCAAAACAGTTGACAAGGAATATGCAGATTGGGATTCGTTTTTGTTATCACTCGGAATATAAGGTTTTTTACGCAGAATCAAAGAGAGAATATTTAATATTCTGTTTGTGATATCTTTTTTTAATGATGGCACATTTTGACTAAGCTCTTTAAAGCAAGTGGTCAACTGGGGACTTAAGCCAGTTGCACACATAGGGTCCAGCAAAGCTTTAAGCTCATTTGAAATGCTTTCTTTCATTGCAAAACCTAATAAAGTAACACATTTCAACAGTGGAGTATCAATTCCATTCTTCTTTTTCGTATCTTTAACTGGTAATGTTGTTTTAACAATTTCTATTATTCTGTTCAAGTATTGCTGAATATCATCTTCAACAGCAACACAAATTAGACCAAGGGTAGTAAATGCCATAGCTCTCTCTTTCTCCCTGCCACACAAGAATGTAATTAAATGATTTATAGTTGATTTCAAATGCTTCCTTGCAAATGCTTCCCGGTTAAATGCTGCAAGCCTTGGTATAATTAAAAGCAGCATTTGGTGGACATTGTGTGACCTTGATATTTGTTGCGCCATAACATCTAAAAGAAGACAGCACTTAAGTAAGAAAGAATTAAGTGGTAATTGACCTTCAAAAAAATTCAGTTTGAATGTATTAAAAGTGAGAACTACATAGATATGCAATTAAATACATACCACTTGTTATTTTATCATATTTCTCTATTATAAGTTGTCTGCAAATACTTGACTCGAGGATAAAAGGTGTTTGAGTTTTTTCTCCAAAATAGTTTTGGTAATTCCATGTGTACTGCATCTTGGGATATAGGGACAACATTTCATCAGACAAATCCTGTTCAGCATCAAGCTTTTGCATTAAATCTGTATATTTTCTTTCCCAGCTTGAATTAGAACACCTTAACAGTTCATTTAATATAAGCAGTGCTCCATGAACATTATCATCCCTGCTTAAGCCTCTGTCTCTTACAGTATGATCACTGAATGACGATATAGCCTCTTCATAACACTGTATATACCAGTGCGCTCTTTTATGTTGAGTGGGCACTTCTCTTTGAGATGTTACTACAAATGCAGCCCTTAATGCCTTTGCAGCAATCTCTCTTATTTGTTCCTTTGGGTCTCTAAGAGCTATTCGTATATGATTAAAGAATCCATTGATATGCTGGTAAAAGTAGGAAGGCATAGCGATAGCTAGCTCTCTTAATATAAAACAAGCTGAAAGTCTTTTTGCTTCACTCCTCTCTTCAGCTAACCACTCTAATGCTCGTTTTATTTCATTCTCAACATATTCACCTCTTTTAATGCCTAGTATTGCGGTAATTCGCCCAATTGTTTTGGCTGTTAGTTCCAAAATACTAAGATCATTTGTAGGAAAGATGTTACGCAAGTAATGGGCATACCTTGATATTCTTGCTTTGTTTAATTCTGTGTCCCCACTTATCAAACATACTGAAAAGTAAATTTTATCACATATGAATTTCGATACATTTAAGCATTTAAATTAAAGGAAAAGGAAATATATTCTTTAGTAATATAAAAATACCTACCTATAGTTAGAATACCAGCCTTCTTTTCGTTATTATCATAACTGGAAGTCAGAATATGTATCTGCTGGTTAAAGTCATCTAGAACTTGCGTTAAGTTTTCTTGGGACATTTCTCTAAGTTCGGTTCTCACGAAGTGAAGAAGTTCACGAATCGCTTTATGTCTCATCTCTATATTACGAGATTTGAGACCCGAAACAAAATCTAGTACTTGATACGTCCCCATTGTAGCTATTTTGTTTTTTTAACTTTTTGGGTAAAAATATTCGGAAATTAAATAAAAATATTCACATGGTTTTCCTAAATTCTAGAATCCTTAAACATTATAAGAAATAGATGTTACATCTTAATTGTTTACACCAAATGTTATATTAATAAGATTTATATTTATGTTATCATTCAGTATTCACAGGACACATAAAATTTAATCAAAGTAAACAAAATTTAATCAAATTCGCCCATCGGCATATTTGATTTTGACCAAAATTTTAAATGTCATTATGACAGTTTTAATTTTTTTTTACATGAAACTAAACAAGCTAAGGTCTTTTGATAAGAATTCATAAGAAACAATAATTAATAATTGTAATTATAAGGAATAACAAAGAGTATAAACTAGTTATGTACATTTGATATAAAATAATAAAAATTGAGAGGATCTCATTATTCTTGCTGTTCAAAGTTTTAAACTTTAAACTTACCTTATCTGAACTTTACAATTAAATCTTTAAACAATTGGATATGCTTGTGATACCTTCTCATTACACATCTAAAGAAAATGCTATCAATAAATAAAAGAAAAAATTGGCGGTAGTTTGAAAATAAACTTTCAATTTAAAAAAGAGAGAGCGCTTTATAATCAAACTAAATCTAGTTTTCATAATTTATAAAAAAAAACATAAGAATCAGACTGACAACAAGATTCAGATTTTAGATTTGTTAATAATTTCCCGAGAATCATAAAAGGATAAAAAATCGAGATGATCTTTATTTACTGGCATGAACAGTCATTCAAAAAGCTTGAATAATTCAGTTACGTGTCATATACAATGAATAAATAGTTATTTAATGATATAAGATGTCTAAAGCAAAGCTATATTATATTAAGCGATTGGCTTATTTTTAGTTATTATCTATAATCATATTTATATAATCTGTTGCATATTTGAAATTCGAAAATGTTGTTCATTTTTCCTGCTCTTACATGGGGAATAAGTTACGGCCTAGACAGAGACAAATAACATTATGTTATCAAAAATACAAAAGATTTACAACTTGGGAACGAGGATGACGCGTATATTTTCAATACTTTCTCGTCATCTATTCAACAACCACAAACGTCAAATCAAATGCTTATCGTCTCAGCTGAGCCACAAAGGTGACTGACTGTTTGACGTAGTGTTTCACTCCAATTTTAAGTTTAAACAGCATTTCCTCAGTGAATTGTGAAAAATAACAAATTCAGACTGTTCTTTCAAATTTTAAACATATTTTGCAAATATGAGCGAATTAAGTCAAGAAGAGGTGAGTTTAATATTTATTTTGCGAGTGAACCTTGTCGAAGTGCGTATGGTCAATCTAATTTCGTAACAAAACAAAGCGTTGGTGTTGTGTTGTTGTACGTGCGTATAATAAGTTTGCACGTGTTTCGAGTTCACGTTTTGTAATTTGCAGATAAGAAGGCGACGGTTAGCAAGACTCGCAGCTTTAGGAGGGACTGGTTCCTCACCAGCTCCCACCAGCCCTCCAGTCACACCTAGTGCTTCCGTACCGTCGGACGTTCTCAGTCCACAGCAACCACCGCGATTATCACCAGTACCCATTCCGAGGAGTTCCTCCGAAAATGCCACAGACACAAACACAAACACAGGTCAAAATTATTCAGAAAATAAAAACGAAGTATCGGAACAGACGAAGATACCAGCAGATGGTTTGATAGTTACAGAAAAGACAGAAAATAATTTGTTAGATGAAATGCCTGATACAAAAATGACAGATCTGTCTCAAACAAGACAGTACAATAGTTTTGACTCAATGGGTGATGACACATTGTTGAGCTGTGGGTCTGTGAGGGTTGGTGCTTTGCCACAGTCGGCTGTGAGTGGATCAGAAGGAGCTTCCACAAGGGAAGACAGTACCTCCAGATCAACATCACCAACACAGTTTGTGGAACCTTCCCCAGTCAGGCCTAGGACAAACAATGCCTCTCCAAGTTGTTCGCGAAGATCCCTATCAATGGAAGTGGATGATGTTTCAGAACGAAATTCACAGTCAGAAAGCCAACAGGAACCAATGGAGGTAATTTTCATTATTTTAACTAGCTAGTATAATTTTTTTATATATAGCATAACACCCTACGAGTAAAATATATATTTAAACAGATAGACCAACTCTTACTATTTGATTTTTAATATATAGACTGTGAGTGTTTTATTTGCACTGGGTCTTGGTTGTGGTTAGTCTGCCACTACTAATATTGTGTTGTTTGTGTTAAAAATGGAATCCTAAAATGCATTAATTAGAGACATTTTATGTGCCTAGTAACATAATGAAAAATAACATTTTGATAGATATGTTCTATATAAGTATTAATTGTTTCTCGATATCAAGCACTTAAGAGCTGTATTGCAAATTAACAATACATAAGTTATTAACCAATAATATTACAATACTAATTAGGTTGAAGAGAATGACTCATTACAATCACCCGCCCGCAAGATACAGAGGTCACGGACAGTCAGTGCTACAGAATTGACGGAGGAACAACTAAGAAGCATAGTTGCTAAAATTTTACAAGTCTCGTGGTCAGAAGATGGTTCAGGTACATTCTTATTTGTTTGGTTATAAATTTTTCATTCAAATATATCAGCTATTAAATAAAAATCTTTTACAGGTGGTATTTTTGTACCATCAGTAGCTGCAGCTTTACTGGACAATCCGAAACTCTCTTTGGATGAATTAGCATCGGAAGCTGTAATGGATATATTATCACAGATTTCCGATGGATCAGATCCACTGAACCAGAGAATCCTTGTATCTCTACTTATAAGACAATCAATGAAAGAACTGAATGAAGAATGTGTTGATGATCTTCTCGGAAAAGATCCTAATACATTAGAACCAGAAACGGAAGAGGGCGAATGTCCGACCCCACTTCTACCCTTACCTAAAGAAATAACAACACAAGCTGTAGCAGTTAGCTATTTATTGAAATTCTACTATAATATAAATATATATGAAAGGGATTATCCAAAGAAAAGTTCAGAGCCACCCTTGAGTGATTTGCTTTTAAGTTTACGAACTCTAATTGTGGATCACTTAGTTTTAGTGTTAAGGAGGAGGTTCGATTTAGTAAAATCTAGGAAATCACCACTACTGCCATATATTATGATCGGGAACACACCCACGGGCCTCATTCAGGAACTCCTACTAAATACATATCAAGATCAGGAGGCTCTCGATGAGGTTTGTACATTAAAAGTTATTTTACTTGATTTTTGTATATGTATTTGAAAAAATAAAATGTATTCCAACTATTATAAAAAAGAATTGTGCAAAAGTCTCAGTTTGTAGTCATTTTTGCGTTTATTAAATAAAAGTTTATGTACTGGATTTCTTACCCGTGCATACTTATGAATGAAACTGCTTTTCGTAACATACAGTATAAAACAATGTAGCGTCAATCTCTTAAACTATGTTACCTTTTATATGTTTTTTTACCAAGTATTGTGTAAGTGATTCGAGAGAAAGGTTTGTGGACGATAAAAATGCTTTAGGGTGGATGATGATAAATAAATGTATGTAAATAAGTAATCGCAACGGTCAGGTGTTCGTGCCGCTGCTGATGGGCATCCGCGAGGAGATGCGGCGGCGCGTGT
>DWAJ01005737.1:0-11163 GCA_018238005.1 Eurema mandarina | reverse complement strand
GATTAGTGGTTTAGAAGTTACGAGGGAACAGATGAACATACATACATACATACATACATACATACATACATACATAGCCTGTCAAAATCATAACCCTCCTTTGGCTTTGCCGTAGTCGGGTAAAAAATAGTAACACTGTATTCGTTAACAGTATTAAAAATACAAACAGTAACAGACTTAAATGGTTGCCTATAAATACGTTTATATCGTATGTATTTTATTACACTATTAATAATTTAAAACCGATATCATATTCTTCGTCCAGCTATTGCAAGATTAACTTAATCTAAAAGCAGCTACAACACGTAGAATCCCCATTTTGCTCCTACCAAAATTCTCTCAACTTTTTTAAGTGTCTTAAACAACTTACGGCATCAATAATTTCCCTCTCAACAACGCTGACATCAGCTTCTTCAGCCAGCTTCTGAAGGCCGGGCTTGGCTTTGTCTCCGGGCTGCCACAGCACGTATGAGAAGGAGTGAGAAGCTCCCACCATGTGGCTGTAGCCGTTGTCATCTGGTCTGCTGGGGTAGTAGCGAGGGTGCGTCATCCGGGACCAACGCCCTTTGAACGTTACCTTCAATATTTAATTAATTTATTTGTACTTTATCACATGTATACCTTATAACCAAGAATAAGTAAGGCCAGCATAAGTGATTTCTTTCATTAGGACGTAAATTCACTCGGTTCGCTTCTCAAAGATCAAGACCACTGTCTTATTAATCGAATCTACACCTTATATCTCAACTTAAAGCGCTAATTAGATCGCGTGTTAAAAATTTGGTAAATGGTAGCTTAATTCATAAGTGCTCTAGTATGTTTATATAACGCTAAGTATCTGGCCGAAGTCGAATGCGGCACTATATATATATTCAAAGTAAGACGCCTGTTAATACTATATCAAGTCTTGTAGCTATTTTCCATCATAGTATAATAAAAAGTCATGAAACCTTATCTCCGCAAACCTTAAGTAAATACCGTTTCGTTTGCGAAGTCCTACAGAAAGCTTCGCAACTTGTACATCAAAATTATCATAAACCAAGTGTACTCGTTAAAGTAATAAAATACAATTATAGAACTAAAATCTCCGCAAAATATCCTTAATACGTTTCCTTGTTTACAGTTTTGTGAATGCTTTATATAAAGTAACAAGTTACAACTTCAATTCGAGCTCTGCTTAATAACTTGCCTAAACTTATAATTACTTCTTCTGGTTGAAAGCATTGTATGTGCAAATTATCGTCTGCTTACAGATAGCTTGATCCAATAAACGTGAGTAATTGGAATCTCAATTATACTATGTGAAAATACCTATATACTTAAGCAATTCGTTATAAAGTTAAAAATAGAAATGAATTCTTTTAACTTTTGTCTCAATAAAAATAATATTAAATTACGCCATCAAAATAGACAATTAAGAATACTTTTAATATCGCAATTTAATCCTCGACTTACAAAATGTATTTCCAGTTCCTAAAATAAACACTTTGATTTTCATAAAACAATTCAGAAATTGATATTTTAGCATTCTTTTAAATCTTGATTTCTTTAACGGACTGCTTAACTTAAAAAATTAGCGTTCACAGTTGGCATTACGTAATAAGTGTCCAGAAATATTGGTTTAAAAAAAATAGCTAATAGTTAGGTACCTCATAGCGAGCTTCACTGCACAGATTGCAAATAGGCACAGGGGTGTATGGAGGGCTGTCCAGAGGCCGGCGTTTGTCTTTCTCCAGTAAAATGGTGAGGTTCTCGCCGGAGTGCCACACCTCTTCGTTCTCGGCTACCATCGCCCTGAGTCTGACTCGCTGGTTCCTGTCGTTCTGTTTTGGTGATACCCAGTGAACCTGTCAAAAATTACTAGAATGTTATTTTGTGGTAAGTGTATAAAAACATTTACGTTATCTATAGGCAAGTTATGAATTTATGAAAGTTATGAAGAAGTAGAGTTTGAAAATTTTAAGCTGATACCGACTGCATGACTTACATTTTTTGTTCGGTGTACTAATGAACTTCTGAATCATTTAAGAGTAATAAAATGGTGTAATAATTTATTTCACACCACATTATTTAGTTTGTTACAAAAATATCTACCTTCATTAATGTACTTATCATATTATACCCTACGCATTTTTTATTTTAGTATTGAGTACAGACTTAATATTGAACTTTTAGTTCTAAAGCAAATAGGATGAAGTAAGATCGAACGTCTCACCTCAACTTTATACTTGTCTGAGTTATCTGTGTTTTCGACGGAGTTATAGCACCGTTCGCTGTATCTAGACTGTTTGTGGGTGTCTATGGTCTTCAAACTGCCGACGTCTATGGACTTGTGGTCGAATTCATACGTCGTGTTGTCCACTTCCGGATCTTCGACCGTTATCATGAACCATCTGAACGGCCGTGTGGCGTTGTTCGTTGTTAATTTCACTAAAGAGATCGATTTTAAGTATTTTGTAATATTATTGATATCAAATGTTTCACTATATGGCGCCTAGTAAAACAAATTAGTAAGTTAAGTATTTGACTTTGAAAAAACGTATTTTATAAATTTTCTTTCCTTTGTTAATAAAATAACAAACTTCTACTAGTCGCATCCCGCGTTTTTCTTTGTAAGTGCGTCAACAAGGGCTTTATTGGAAATTTTACTTAAATTAAATTTAATGACAATACACAACAATAGTAATAATAATAAGGTAAGAATAGTTTACTGTACATAAGATTATAGTTTCAAAGCTCATCAATTCACATAAACTATTAAAGTGAAATAAATTTAAGACATCCTTACAAACGTAGGTCTGATCCGGACGGTATATGTTAGTGTCATTGCCCTTGGTACTGATGCTCATTCTGTAAATGCCCTTATTTTCACTGGGCGTGCGGACCGTTGCTTGCGGCGGGGTTTGGTCGCATTTCGCTTGCTGACCATTGCATATACTTACTACTGATGCCAATAGAAGTAGTTTAATTAATCTGAAATAACAGAATTTATCCTGCTTAGTTGCGAACTTCGAGGTATAAGCGCTTTTTTCTGGATATATTCTAACACACTGGTTGTTTACCTACTAATAAAGAATTTATCATTGTTTATGGTTTAGGTTACTGCGTTATAAACTCTTTAATATAACTTCTATAACGTGAAATACGTCTAAAGAATTACTCTAAAGGATTTCATATAAACTCTGGGTAAAGAAGAAATTATTTTCGTCTCTATTTTAGGAAGTAGACATAAGGAAGCGTTATCTGAACAGTAAACAAGTGTTAGAATGTTTTTTACTTAATTAACTCAAATAAATACATTTTAAACTTTGTTTGGTTTTTGGTGCCATCACATGCAGGTCATTTGTAGTCATATGCCATTTTTATATTTCATATTTGAAATAAGCTTCTGAAGATATCAAAAAACGCATGTTAATAAGTTCAATACTAAAAAGCTAGAGAAAAAATTATTAATTCGTTAAGTATATTAACTATAGTGTATGGGCAGGTACATACGTTGTAAACATTTGAACTCTTCTGACGTAAACTTAATAAAATAAACAAATACTGTATGAAACGGTCAAAATTAAATTCTCCAGTATTGTTGAATAATAATGAACAAGGAAAGCTTGATTGGAATTGATTTGGTTATCGCGACGTCAACTGTGAACAGTCTGGGTCGAAATAAACCAACGAAGCGTCCTCTTGGAATTGTGCCAAGAGCAACTTCAAAAAAGAATTAGGGATTATTCATATTCATGGGCATTAATTAGCTTGCCATGAGCTAACTGCGAACATAGATTGTTTAGAATAAAATATAGCTTGATTCGCTAATAAATATCGCTTAAGTCGCCACATAAATATTTTATGTGCATAAACAGTTTTGTTTGTTAATACTACATTAGTAAATTTATTAAAATACAAGAAAATCAATAAGCGATAATATTTTTATCCAAATTAAGATGAGTCTGTAAATAGCATGGCTAATTTAAATTTGATATCAAACTGTGTGTTGAAGATAATGTGCAAAATTTAGTAAAAGTATTTGAACTGAAGCATCTGATGTATTAAATTTTATGACAACTCACTGGCCACTCCTCTTATTCATTCAGTTAAAATCTAAATATATCTTATTTGTGTAATGTCCTAGCCGCTATAGAGATCGTAATTGATGAATTATGATTTTTATTTATTGATAACTTAAATTGAACTATACCGAACGCAACATACTATATATAAACGTCATCATGGCAGTATTTTGATTGATAATGTCAGTGTCAACAATGTCAACATAAATGGTTCGATAGTTCGATTGTCTTGACATTAAAATTTCACATGAAAATTTAAATATATTCCTACGCTCCTCTCCGTGAAATGTGCACCACTTAAAATAAATAGAAATGGCTTTTACTCTTTCTAGAAATAAAAACTTCCTACGGAGTGTGTACTCATTACGGAAGTATAGTGAAGCCGATAGATCTCTGTATGACAAACATGAAGCAGGCGAACAACCCCGAAAAGTTTACGGACAGGAGTATCCCGATTGGCGTAAACCTTGGATTAAGAGGGAGGGCGAATCACGCAGTAGATTAAACATTTTCGTAGAAAAAACTCCCAAAATGAGTGTTCTAAATGCCATGCAAAAGATTCCCAATATAACAATACAAGACATCAAAGTATGGTGGAAACAAATGAAAGATATACAAGAAATCCAAAATCAGCAATATCTGCCTGAAAGAGTGACATCTTTAGGTAGCAATTTAGCTGCAGTTCATTTCTTTACATATCGTCAAGCAAGAGTGAGGTAAGAAAACTTTTTAAGTAATTTTACTCGTTTTTTATAGGCTATATCACTATATAGTTTTATTTTGTTAATCAATTATTGAATAAAATATAATTTCAGACTTAGAGGTTCATCTTCATGGATAGCTGGCGATGCATCTACACTTAAGCTCCCATCCCGTTTTATTGATGGATATTTTGTGGAAGCTGTGGACTGTACTAACTTTCACCACGGTGGTGTCAGATATGAGGGGATTAAGAACTTGAGTGGTCTCAATTTCCTCAAATGGTTGTCCTTAAAGGATAACAAACATATAGATGTGTGGTGCATTGACCGACTGGCTGGGCAAAATGGACACACTTTGGAGTATTTAGATATCAGTGGATGCAATATGTGTACTGGTTCAATTCAAGCTTTAGCTAGATTGCATGCGCTGAAATACTTGATTTTAACAGATCCTGCTGATAATGTTGAAATGCAAGCTGCAATTTCATTATTAGAGGAAGAAAACCCACAGTTATTAATCAAAGCTGTATGACAAGAATATTAGTTGCAGAATAATTAATGTGAACTGTGTGTACATAGTGTATACTAAATTATGTAGTGAATTTTTGTATAAAAGATATTAAAAATAAAACACAAAATGTTTTTGAGGTTTTATGTTTAAACATAAGTTGATACAATGATCCAATATGCTTGAACAATGTGTCCGTAGTAACTTTTTGTCTTTACATCTGCACTGTGATCTCCCATCAATTACAAAGAATATTACATTGGTCCATAAATTGGATTCATTAAAAAACTTCTACAATGTGACATCCATTTCAGATTTTAAGGTCATTTTGTCTAATTCAATCTAGTTTACATTAAATTGAACACTTAACTCTAAATAAACCATTCTAAACAAGTTATTTACAAAGTACACCATTTTGACTAAACAATTAGACTATACCTTATATAAAAGAAATAAATAACGAATATGAAATGCTTCATTTAAAATGTCGTTTTTGAAATTATAGCTAACATCTCTTAAAATATAACATTACAACTTGTTATATGCAACAAAGTATATTCAGTCTAAAAGAACTGCTTATTTACCAGGCTATTGACTGACGCGGTCTAGACATTTGTGGCGTGACTCAACCCTAAACTAAGATCTGCAAGTCAATAAGGCACCAGTAATATGCAGCATACAATTTTCATATTTGTTATTCCACTAACTCCATTCATTCATCAAGTTGAATATAAACCACACCAAGGGACAAACAAAAAATGGACAATTATTTTAAAGCAAATTGAAACATTGATATGAACCCTCAAAACTATAGATAAAGTCCTTGCCATACTGAAACAGTTTTCTTTAAATACATAATATAACCAAATGAGGATCACTAAGCTCATTGAATTTCGAACATTAAAAAAAAACCATTTAGGTGGCAAGTACTTTACCTATTATTTTATTTATTTTTATCAATGATATATTGCGGAATTCGTATATCGAAGTGCAATGAAATAAATTTGATAAAATATTAATAATAGTTTAGCTATTGTAGAACAGAAAAATTGCTATCTTGGTCTACAAAAGAAAGAAATAGAAATTGGCTATTATATTAATAATGAACGCAAACCTCAATTATTTTATTTCCATTAGTACAATTTATGAAATCAAAATTACATTCCAAATTTAGGTACACAAATTCTTGTGTCTACAGGTGTGGTAGCTAAAATTTAAAATTAATGGCCAATAGTATAATAAGAATATGAATATATCAAAAAACCAAATTAAAAGAGATATATGACTTTACAGACAAAATTTTCAAGGGTGATCTAATAAAATAAAATTCTAATATGTTTTTTAAAACAATTACTTTAAATGTGATGAATCTTTTACTATATCTGTACTTAATACACAGAATATGAAAGCAATAATCTGGCATAATAAATTTGACACATGTTTAATGATTTACTTTTGTTATGATCAAATAATTGAGGTTTGTTGTTCATTTTGCATCAATCTTTATCTACGACAATGTTTTATCTAATGGTATATAAAAGTCAATCTATTGTAAATATGTTTTATTTATCGGATACCTATATGTAATTGAATGATTAAGAAAAACTAATATTTAGAAACAATTATAAAACTTTGCAAGAATGAAATAAAATATTACAAGTATGGATTATACAGACAAATACATATCACGGAAATTGTGCTATTGCTACTATTTATATTGATAAATGGCAAGAAATATAAAAAAATGGTTAATGAAAATATGGATTTTTTTATTCCGTAACAGTCGGATAATTGAAAAAGCAAAACTGTCTGCATTCAACCACACACAACTTTAGAGCTCAGAACTGTCTTATGGTAACAAGTTAAATCGACATACGATATATAATTATTTTAAACAACGACGAATTAACTATGTTTCATTTCTCATATGAATCGAATCGTTGGCAGTTAAACTATCTCACATGTGCAACAAAGTATCGTTAGGCCTGAATAACATTAACCATAATTTTATTACGGAAACTTATAGAAATGATACTCTTTAGTGCCTGTGAATACTCAATATATTATGTGAATATAATATGTATTATGTATGACACACCACGTCAGTAAGATAGTTCAGCCGTTCGTTTTCGATGCGCTCGTTATATTCGGAATGGAATTACAAACTATTACATACATTTCTATAAAGATAAGATTTAACAGTGCGAAAATATTCTCTTACATTATATATTTAATAAATTCTCTTCACTTCCGGACTCCTAAAGCAATTATCTAACTCGAAAGAGATCATTTATAAATTCAATTTTCATATATAAACATTCATTTGTATTGGCCGAAAATTTTCTGAGTATAAATAATATATCTCATCTAAAATTAGCGTTCTAAATAAAAATCCTAATTACTTTGAGAGCCTGGAACACTTAAAACTATATTAAAATAGAATCTAATATTTACAGTGAGATTGTTGATGTATAAATATTGATTTAACTAGTGTTTTTATGATTTGAGCTGATTCTGTTAATGTCAACATTGACTGAACGATACGATGTATCTTAAGAGCGGGCGAGAACGTATGTTAGAAGAAAAATATGTAATCACAATGTATGAGAATGAACAAGTCATCCGCCCATACAAGAAAATAATTTTCACAAATATTATTATAACCCGCCTCAATGTGAAAGTACACTAAATTAGTACGTTACTTACTGTAAACATGGCATCCAACAAACCACTCTTGTCCCTTAACATAAATCACTGTACATAGTTAGACGATTAAATAAGTAGATATTCATTTTATAAAATGAAGAAAAAAATATTCAAACGCGTGGAAGACGAACATCACAACATAAAATAGAAAACGATAAAGACCTACACGATTAATATTTGCACCAAAATCGACCCCATTTTAATAATAATTGAATTATTTTATCCTTTATTTAACAAAAAAAAAACTTTTTTATATTCTGCCAAAGTAGCTATTACTGATAATAATAGATTAAAAATTCAATTATTATTAAAGTATAAATGGGTCTGATATACACATTCCCATATTGCATTAACATTTGGTACTCTAAATGCGAATAGACACCGCCAATTTTTTCAGAGTCAAATGTCATAAGGTCATCGACCGAGTCGAATATTTTTAATTAAAATATTCAAAAGTTCTAATAGAATTCGATCCTTCGAATATAGAACGAATTCCGTTAGTCACTTCAGTGTTGCTCCCTTCGAAACACCCTCATCCCAGATTAACTTAAAATGAGTATGTATACTATACATACGATCGATTATACAAATATAACCTACAATATTATTTTATCCAACAAAATACAAATAAACATTGAGATCGTGCACGTTTGAGTATATGATAACTAATATGATATTTGTTGATATATATTTTATAAGCGAAAAAGATTTTAAAACTGTTCTTTATTTAAAAATCCCAAGCTATTAAATAAAAAAAAGTATGAATTCTAAATACGCTCGCTCTCTCATTCCCACGGTCATATGATCAAGTTAAAACGAGATAGCATGATAATCTACATGTCGTACTGAGAATGAAATAATTTCATAACCTACGTTATGAATAGAATTCTACTATGTATTGCAAAAAAGGTGCATAATGTTAAAATGGTAAATATATAATAATATGGATTTATCATAATTAGTTACACCCGCGTCCCATTACACTCACGCACATAACATTTTTTATTTATTTTTTGTATTTTTTCTTATACTAATAACTTTTTGGTTATTACTAATTAGATTATAACCAATCGCCGCATCGCCTGTTAAATGCAATTAGGGCTCTCTACTTTCATATCTCAATCAAGAGTCAAGACTGATATCAAATATTACATTTCTCCATTGCAGCAATATTAACCTTTAAATATTCAACTGACAAATTTAGGCATTCTAATTTTTATTACAGGTATTACATAACAAATGTGACATTCCATTACCATGGCAACGGTTTATTGATACAATTTTAAATTAAGAATACAAAGGTACTTTAATTTGAACGCTTCGAAGCCAACAAACCGTTACCATAGCAACGCAACCATCTGTAACTATGTACGCTCCGCCCTGTTCCACGTCCATTGCTTGTCGTGTACTAGCGTAGCACTAAGGATGTATGTTCGCGCGTACACACGGAGCGATGTATGCGCCTCACTGCCGCACTACAATGGAGATGGTGTAGCCGCATCGCTAACTGGCCGTGGACGTCGGCTGCAGCGCGCTCGATACTAACGGCGAGTTTATGTCTGGAAATCACAACAAAAAAACATGTTTATTTGAAGGTATTTTTTTACTTAAACCAGCCACGCCACGCGGTTTTACCCGCATTAATGCACCTCCTTTACACAAAAAACTTCCTCTTTAATTACTTTATCTGAAAAAAACACCGCGTGAAATGGGTTTAAGCATACATAGGCAGAAGAAAGCGACTTTGTTTTATACTAGGTGACAAAATATAATGAATAAATCTTATATAAATCACTCTATTTTTTTTTAAAGCTAAAAAATATTTTTGTGTTTTTTTGTATAGTGATATATTTTATAGTTCATAAGTAAAACAATAAAACACATAGCTTACATACTTAAACAAAAATACTCACTAGTAGGCGTATTGACGTCGGAGTGCGGCGTTAAATTGGACTGGGCCATCAACTTCTGCCGCACCTCGCGGATCTTCAGTTGCAGAGACATTTTGGTTGGAAATATGTCTGTGTGAGCAGCCTGCAATTTGAATTTTTATTATGTATTATGATGTAAGGGCAAAATATTTAAGCTAATATTTTAAAGATTAATTAAATAAAAGTACATCTGTGTTTGTTTGTATAAAGTAATACTCTAATGAACTTAAAAACAACAAAAGATTAATGTTTGAAATAAATAAATATTTCAGGACACAGCGCCAACTAGTCCCACGCTAAACAAAGCTTGTTTTATGGCATGTAGATAACGAATAAATGACATATACATTAATTTCCTTTCGTAAAAACATTCATATAATACATAGCAATATCCAGACCCAAAAAAAAATACAAATATAAATTGCAAATATATTTTTCCGGTGTGGGGTTCGAACCCACGACCCTTCGCACAAAAATCGGTCGTGCTACCACTGTCACACTGTGCCAAGCGGTCGTCAAGGGTCGTCAGTGGATATCAGTGTACTGTTAGATAAACACAATTAAGCTATGATACAAAATATAAAAAAGTCGAATGTGTGAATGGGTTAAGAAGCTCAAGTGTGTGCGCGCCTTAAATGAGCCTTAGTATAGTATAGTATTATTAGTACTTAGCAGTGGCGGCGTAAGGCGTGGGCGACGTGGGCCACCGCCTACGGCCTCGCGGTACAAGGGGCCTCGCGCCTCAAAAAATTTAAAGGAATGCATAAAACAGGTAGAGATGACATTAAATATAAGTTCTTCATAGCTAGATTTTTTTTTTATGTTAGCAAAAACCATACACAAAATTAAGCATCAGTGCGGTTTTAGTGACAAACATTATTTTTTGGCTTCATTAGCTCTATAAAAATAATCACTGAATCAAGAAATCAAAAACTGTCAATATTTTAAATTAATTGTGTTATCATGATATTTTACCGATGCATACATCATCGACCCCTTTTAGTACGAGAGCCCACGACCAAAATTTTTGTCTTAGCAATACGGCCAAAACCGCATCAAATCGATAGATACGATTATTCTGAACTCGAAAATACCAATATCAGACATTTTTCGCGTAGCGTAGCGTAAAATTCGGTCAGAACAAATTCTGACCGAATTTTCAAAATTGTCAAAGAATTTTACCGAACTGCATCATAGCAATATGTCTGATTTGCAGACTGTAGTTGAATGATAGTTCTGAGATACCGGAA
>DWAJ01005736.1:0-11164 GCA_018238005.1 Eurema mandarina | reverse complement strand
TGGTGCGAGAAAGACAACACGACTGGGACAACCAATCAACGCTCGCGCACCCGACGATCACGCGCCCCGCGCGCCGCACCGCTACCTCGATACCTTATTTTTGACTTCTGCGCAGGTTTCGTTCACCACTAAAGGTAATTGACGGTTACTATACACAGTTCCTTATAAATATATACATCACCCTGTAAGGGCGCAGCAAATTACTTCAAACTAAATATTTAACTTATCTACTAAGGAATAGCAGCCTATAGTAATTTCTTGTTTCACTTACACAATAGTTATAACAATATATATTTTCTTTATACGCTTCAAATGAGTTATAGTACTTATTAGTATGTCACATGTGTTATGTTATATTTATACATATAATTTTAAACTTTTATCTCCAATATATTCTTGTATACTATAATAACATTTTTCCATTAGAAGTAACTTAAGTCTAGCTTTATATATGCCCAGTATTTCGTATTATTTCGGGTAACTTATTATATTAAAATGGTATAAAACAAAGTGCTCAGATGTTTAAACTAAGCAACATTTAATGCAGCTTTAATAGAAAGTCTGATTCGTATAAAGGGATGCTTTAATGTATATATGTATTTAAAACTGGCTAGAGTTATTTGTTTAAAAAAGTAAATTTAAAACTGATTAGATTGAAATTACATATTATCCTATCGGCTATCCTACTATCCTAGTAATATTATAAATGTGAAAGTTTGTATGTATGTATGTATGTTTGTTATTCTTTCATGCAAAAACGCCTGGACCGATTAAGTTGAAATTTGTGTATGTAGATTGGTGATTCCCTGGATAAACACCTAACTTTATATCCCGGCCTTAACGTAACTCATGACAATAATTAAGACCCTAAATAAGCCATAAGCTGTAAATTTTCTAGTATCGTTCATGTATTCAATGATTTTTATAATTTTATACAGTTGTAATTAAAACCCTTGTCCGAAAACTTTAACATTTTAATTAATTATTACAATTGGTATAGCAATCAAAATTTATGAAGCATTCAGTAAATATTTTTTCGGTACTAAATATTCAACGCATAAGAGATTGAAATTTTAAAAACTGCAGTGCAGTTCGCTGTTTTCATGGAACAGTGATCCATTAATAAACTGTATGATGGACTGTGAATGATGAAAAACTTGCTATTATTTAGCGAATTGTTAATATTTTTACAAACACGATCAAAACAAACATAATTGAATGTTGGAAAAACTCTTTGTTATTTTTCATTTATAACGTATTACTGCGTGATATGCACATATATCTATGTATATAAAAATGAATTGCTGTTGGTTAGTCTCGCTAAAACTCGAGAACGGCTGAACGGATTTATCTTATCTATGTCTTGAAATATTCTTGGAGGTCTAGGAAAGCTTTAAAAGAAAAAAAAAATCGAATAATCGCCGGAACAGCCGTAAGAACAGCCCTTTTCTATTTCCCATACAAACATTTATTGAAGCAGTACGAAGTCTGCCGGGTCAGCTAGTTACAAATAAATTTGTTAGTAGTTTAATAATTGTTCCTGTTACCATGACAACAGCAGCAAATATTGTGTCACTTCGTTTAGAGTATAATCTCAAGTAGATTAGAAATTAAAGTTTGTTTTTTCGATAAATATTATCAAAAAACTATTCATCTATTTACTCTTAATAGCGTTTACATTTAAAATATGAGGAATTAAATTCATTTATTTAATAATGTTGCCTCGATCTCATTTAATTATATTAAGAATAATATAATCAAGAATAAGATTTTTAAAATAAAAATCTTTGAAAACTCAGCAAAACGGTTTTCACATTAGAAGTGGATTTCTCGTGGTTCATTTGAATTTTAATTGAATTCTACCGTAAATTCATTTCTCGTGTGCATTACGGGTTTTAAATTATTTTAAACTTTAACATTATTAATTTAAAATAATACTAACCTAACAACGCGGTAACAATTAATTTTCTATTCTAGAATTAATTTGCGGTTTAATGTGTCATGCCTAGATAAATATTTCATATTGTAAGTACATGTTTCATGGTAATAGTGTTTCAATGGCCTAACATTTTGATTTAAACATATCTAAGTATAAATTTGATCGGTATTTTCTATTTAACTTAGTTAAGCTCTACTTAGAACACAATCAACGTCGATTTCGATACAGTTTTTGAACAATTTAGAATAAAAACAAAACCTTTTTGTCTATGTTTCCACAAAAATATGATTCTTTGTTAGGATTAAAGTTTTTCGTTATCGACGACGGTTGTCTATATAGATACGAAAAATCACGTTTTACCCAAGCCATTCCATATCCAGAATGAAAAAAAAAAACAATTTGTAACTTCAATCAACCTCTAAATATACCTAAAGTTCAATACTTTGAATTAAGACGAGCTTGTTCTAATTCTAAAATAATTTCTATGCATAAATAGCTCACGAGTGAATAAACGGGAAATAGTCCCCAATATTATGTAGCAGTAATGAAAAACTAAGACGGCCATGAGGCACTCTCTCGGGTAAAGCGTTCCCGTATTAAAATAACCTCTTAGAATTTATCTCACGCTCGGAAGGGTTTGAACCCGATGTTTTAACGTAACGAGGACCTACTAACTGATCGTAAAAGTTACCGAATGACCATCAATTTCAAAGTTCCCAACTAACCCTTAATATTACAAGATTAACGCCCTGCTAACGTTGTAGATAAATTTGGTTTATGTTCTTATACTAATACGAACTAGTTTTCAAAAGGTAATCGCTTTTACCTAATACTGTAAGTGACATAAATAGAAATGTTAATATTAAAGGCTGTATTTAAATGTCAGAAGTAATGAACATCTAAGCAATTAATTTGAAAAAAAAAAATGTTCTTTTGTGAAAAATTTGAAACCTCTCTGAGTCATCGTGAAACTAATTTGTTTCATGAGAAGATCGATTTCTCGAATGTTATTTCAAGAAATTGATTAAAATAAAGCTGATGTAACGTTTCGTTGAATTTCCTACGTGAGCTTTAATAAAACCTCAGACCTCAAGTAATACATTATACATGCAAGCTTCACAGCAGTTTTCAGCATAAGAATGTTTCTTAATCAGTATTTGTCACGTTTTCGGAGGTGTAGGATGTATTCTTACCGTAAAATGCACGAACAATGGTTCAGTCTTAGAAATGATTCGTATTTTTGACATATTTATCTTAACAGATACGTGCAAGATCAAACAAATGATCACGGTACTTTAGCACGATTTCATTATACGATGTGTTGACTTTTTATATGAATTGCAATAAAAATTATTTTCTATTAATATATCTTGAACGTAATCGTTTTGTTATACTAAACTTAACCCGAATTCTTTAATATAGAGTAATATACGGGTAATCTTTCATTAACGAATGATTCTTAACACAAGTCTCCCACGGCTTAAACTTAATCTTTCCGCAGATTTTTTTTTTAACTTCATTGATGCCTTTATCGTTTGTGAACCGATTTATCTTACTTTAAGTCATATATTTTCGGCAAACATACCGACGTGTGCCGTAGCCCGTAGCAAGCCATAAAAACATTAATGACTGCTACGAAAACTCAATCAGACTAAATTCGAGTTCGCTGAGTTAGAGTTTGTGTTCGATTGCAATCAATTTGAGAATCAAAATTTTCAAAGTGTAAATGGAATATAGAATTTGTGTTGCTACAAACAATGAATGAAGTCATCTTCAAATTATTTGTTTGATTTTGAAATCAATTAAAGAAACAAATTGATTTCAAAATTACTTTAATTACTACGATAATAAAAAAGGGGAAACGTTTTATATTCTTTTTTTAACTTACCCTTTTAAAACTGTTAGAGCCCAATTTTTTTTTTGTGTATAAATTAACATATTTTTTCTTTTAATCGCCATCTTATACTTAAGTAAGTAATAACAAAAATGTAAACAATAACGTAGGTATATAAAACATCCGTTTTTGAATTTTATACTAATAAAATATCTACTTTCTAGAGAGCAATATTAGACCTAAAATACTTATAAATGCAAAGTTTGCTTCGTAGTTCGTAGCAAGTCGCAAAAACTATTAATGGCTGCTAGGGAAACTCAATCAAGCCATCTTCGTCGTGTTTGTATTCGATTGCAATCAATTTGCTGCTCGAGCGATTTCACCGATATGTGGTTACATTCAGCTGGTCTTGTAGAAATACTTTTTTAATATGAAAACTGTTTGCACAATTTAATAACTCTTTTTTCAAATTTATTACTGAAAGCAATTTGTAATGATAGTTGTTATTTTGTGTAGGATTGTGGGTTTTTTATTGCTGCCCTAATGTTTCGCATTGCCGGCTTTTAAAATAGGGTTTGTGACAATGAGGAAATAAAGGATAGGATAAACAAATATACACTATAGCTAGACGTATGTATAGAGTTTTCTATAGAGAAAACTGACACCCGTTATCTGTCTAATAAATAAATAACAGGTCTACCGGCAGCCGGCCAACGCCTGTGTCGCATTGTCTTGTAACATAGCCTTCTCGACGACATAGTTATTTTAGTTTCAACCTCCAGTTTTGTTTAATATAAGCCGTAACACTTGATACTTATATTAAAACCAAAAGTCACCTAACATAGCCAAAAACATTTCAGCATCTTCCTATTATGCTAAAAAATTATTAACAAAGCGTTTGACAGGTTTATCCGTTCGGGAACTACAATGACACATACACAGATAACCATAACGCATTTCTGGATTCAGATTAAAAATAGCATATAAGCTGCATATTTCAAAAGTAAAGTATACTTTTATTGGCACTAAAAACCAACCTTAATTACGAAGTTGAACCAGCACATTCATATTAGGCTAAGCTAAAAACAAAAACAATTGTCTTTCCTTTTCAGTAAAATAAAAATACACTAATTGGATTAACTCTACTAGTATGTATTACAATAAAAAACTAATATCTGTTACCCTACAACGCCTAAATTTTAGGAGCAATTTTAATAAAACTTGGTAATGAGATAGTTTAAAGAAAAAGTATGTCGCCAATACGAACATTTAGATAAACACACAAACATTTTTACTTTCACGTTTATAATATTAGTAATGAAAGTAAGTATAAAAACATTAAACTGATTTTACACGGTCAAGCCATCATTTACACGGTCGAAACCGCAAGAAAGTGCTCTTAATATTTATTAATATTATCAGTATCCAGACTAAATTTTAGTACTTATATATTCCAGTATACGTAAGGAAAACCGCGGGACAACGCTAGTAACAATATGTATTCAATTACTTCAGAGGCGGAGAGCTCGCTGAACTATATTCACGCGAAATCCAAACACCAAAACCTGCAATGCTACTTCCACTTTTCAAATAGACTGCGAATATGTTTCTTTAATTTTTGAAGAACGTTGCCTTGTTTTTTTTTCATTTTAATAACTTCTTTAAAAATTATAAGCGAAATTTTACGTACGAAATTTCCGTGGGAAGTATTTCTTTTAATTGTTAGATTTTTCAGTTATTTTTTTTTTGTTTAAATTGTACGACGTATCCTTCTATCAAAATAATTAATCATTTTATATCTTTACGTATAAAACGATTTTAATAGGTCAAGATTTTAAATACTGTGTTGAGTTTTCAATAAACAAAAATTCAACCAAAGTAATTACCGGAACGTTATTTGACACTAATAAATACTTAGAAAGGACGATTGAGAAAATAACATTATTAGTATTCAGGTTTGGCTTTTTCATCAGTTCGTCTTAGAATCGTCAAATCAATATTATTATATTAACGAAATGTGACTACAAATATTATGTGACTTGTTAATTAAAATTATAGCTTAAAATTAATAAATTGTAAAAAGGTAACCCGGACTAGATATTTAACGTACGTGTTAACGTATTGTTTGCCAAAAAATTTCGCAAACATCATACCTTGATGACTTTAATCTACATTCTGGTTCCATTCCTGTATACGAGGCCACATATTATATTTTCATTTCAATTAAAAATAAGGCATCAAAGGAAAAAGGTGATGGTTATAATTCGCTTGAAATTTATAGGAACGTGTCAGTGAATTTATCATTATTTTTTTAAGCGATATAAATTAATTATAAGCAATTCCTGTAATTCAGGGATTCTATACAATATCTAGGCAAGGTAATACAATAATGTAATTCATTCTCAATTACATACTTTACCTAATTTATGGAGATTGTTCAGAATAACCCCTGTTCTTCTAGCAATATGTTAATTATAGGCCATTCTTGTTTGCAGTAAACCGACGTAATATACCGACTTAAAAAAAACAAAAAGGATACATCATTAAGCGAAATAAAGTGCTTCTATTATCCCAAACTAACGTAATCACTCCTCCAATGAGATACCATTACTACATAGCTATCTACCAAGTAATATTTCAACTAAGTAAACAATCTGAACAACTTATTAACAGTAATCTAACGCAGGGAATGTGAGATTCAGTAATTAGCGAAACGCTATTTGGCACTAATGGAATATTGAATATTAATTGTATCCAGGGCTTCATTCCACGGATTGTTTCGAGATATTTCGAATTCAAACATTCTAAAGCAATACGATGTTGTTACGTACGATCTTTTTATTTTCTGATTTGAATTAACGTGTAACTATTTGATTCGCGTCGCAGTTTTATATATGTAAATGGCAAACAAATTTATATGTAATATTACACCTATTACTTCTTATATATAACTTCCACACAAAAAATCGCGATTAAAGGTGCGGTATAATAATTTCTTAAGCTCTTAACTACTCGTATATCTATTCAATGTTTCATCGAAATATGTCCAGGTGTTTTGAAAGTGTATACCATACACACAGATTTCCTTTCACATTTGTTATAATAGTAAGAATTATTATACTTATTTATACATGCTATATTTTTGGTTGTTTCTTTCTTGAACAAAGAGCCGAATATAATAAATGTTTCCTTGTATTACAACGCTAGCTAATGAACATAACATACCCTGGCTGGGTATAAAGGAAGCTCTCTTCCGACATGTAAGAAAAACATTGTCGATAATGATCTTGTACACGAAACGTAACGGTATTAACTATTGAAACAGTCGCCATCAAATCATATAACATTATTTAAATAAAGCTACTTAAAAATACTATATAACATTCTAAAATTCTTAATGCTAATTAATAAAAGATTGTATTTTATATGGCAATGCCATTAATACAACACTTGCATAAAAGTTTAGTAAAAGAACTCACTTATTGTTGCGCTTAAAAGGTGTGAATTTTATGAGATATTAATTTATTATAGGACTGATAAAAGGTTTAAATGCTAAAATTATTACGTATCGTTAACCTAAAAACATTATAATGAAACAATAACTAGACAAAAACCTTTGACTTTTTCCAGAACGATGATAAGTATGAGGGGTCGAAAATGTCAGCATTTTCGATTTATTCCTTCGAGAAAAATATTCCTACAGCCAAGTCGATTTTTTGACCACTATCTGGGGATATGGCAATATCCGGCACACTTAATAACACAATTAAATATACCAATAATTCAAAACATAAAGACTTTTTGCGCTTCCATATTTCTGCCAAATCAAATGTCAACATTTTAAATTTCTTTACAATATAAAATTTATAGTATTCGCGCTAAAGCGTTGATGTAATATTAGTATTAAGGTTTCTTAGTGCAGCGTCAGGATATTACGTCATCGTACTATCCGGTCTCAGCCGGATGTGAGGACCAAATGAAAAATGGTTCTTGTCAAGGATACCAGTGTGTTAAATAAATAATGATAGCGTAGTTACAGTGACGAGCTGTCGATCGATAGTTTGGGTTGTTAAATGACAAAGAAAATTACTCGTATACGTCTAAACTTAATTAAATTTTTGGTTTTCAAACTAATTCGGTGCTGAAAAATTACCACACCAATAACCAAATTATAACAATTTCTTACACTAATATTTAAGTAAAAAACATTTTATTTGCGTTTTTATTTCAAATAAAATCTCTCTTTAGTTTGAGTTCTTGACAAAATATTAGACTACTAAATACTAATAAAAATAAAAATACAACTTAAAGTCTCTTGGGAAATTACAATATCCGATTACAAATGTTCCTTATATCAATAATACTGCGGTACAACTACAGTTTACACCTCATCAAATATGTATTGTATCGATTCCAAGCCTAGAATACATTAAAATGTTACAAGCAAGCCACAATCATTGGTCTACTATCGACGGGCAATGATCGAATTACATTCGAATATCTGCTGAAAATGACGTGTACTAATGATCACTAATGACCTCAGAGATGATTATTATAGATCGTATTTTTGTTTTATTAGTTCCTGTACAACGCAATTACAGTATTCAAAGAAATATAGTTAGAATAGAACCTGGATTATTTTTAATAAATCATACTGTAAAATATTTTTGCTATACTCTTAATCATTTTTGTATTAATTAGTCATTACTTTCTTCGTTTTTAATAGTTATTCTTCGTTTTAACGGTTCCAGCACTTTAAAATAAACGTTCAAATTGAAGAAAACAATATAATACTAATAAAAAAGAACAAACAAAATAACTGAATCGAATAATTTATTTAAAATTAATTGTCCGTAAATGCCGGTAGGTAAATATAAACTGATGCAGTTCTACAGCGATCTGTGCTAATGAGCTACATTTGCTGATACACGTTTGAAGTATGAACCAGGGATTGCCATATTAAAAATAAACTTATTTTAATCTCAAGCATAGTTTTTTAATCTGTAAATTTTATTACTACTCGTATGTAAATATGGACTGAATGATGCAGTGGTACCGCATCCCGACTTTACTAGGAATCGATACCATCTAGAAAATGACTGCTATTTTATATTTGCTTGTATTAGTTTGTATTAACTATTTACAGATAAAACTTTGTATATGCTACAAGAAAACTAATCTTATGTAGGTACTATAAATATTTTTTCAAGTCTAACAATAGCATGGTAATATTTCAACCATATAGAATATAGGTTAGCTATATTTTTGTACGGAAAAGGACACCGAAGTATTATAATATCTGTCCCGCTGATATGATAGTGTTGATATTTATACGAAGCTTTTATCTAATGAACAGAGTGGAAAGATAAACCACGTCAGGTCAACAAACACTCTGGGAAAATGCCAGTGACGCAATAAATTGTTTAGTACAAACACGTGGCAACCCTAGGTTGGCTAAAATGCAATTACTTTGATGTGTAGAACAGCCCTGTCGGCAGTCGCCAGGTTAAGTAAACAGCTCCAAAGTGCTGGTTAATGGATTAATACGGTTTATACTGACCCCGTATTAAATATCAGGTGTCTGGTGACGCTTTATTGGTACAAAGTTTGGATTTATTTGATTATATATCAGACGTTGTTTGCAAAAGGCAAGGAAAACTCTCCCCCGTGAAAGCTTTATATAAGCAAATACATCTTTCATACTATGTGATTGCAAATTGTAAATAAAAATGAATATTATGATTTATTCTTAAAATGAACTTCATTTCCTTAACGATAATAAGAACAACTTTAGCTATCCAATAAGTGGCTATTGAAAAAGGATTTTCAATGGCAACTTAATCCTTCAAGTTCTATCTGACATACAAAATAATATAAAAGGATTTATTATAAATAACATAGTCTTAACGCAATACAAGTTAGGACAAACAATTAAGATTTTATGTGGTGTTTTCTCTCGGGCACTGTCCGATTTTATAGTTTCTTTCGTGCCAAGTTTTCTGAGATGACATCGAACCCAAAGCTTGCCATAATCTCCTACAATAGAAAAATATATTGTTAGTTGTTTGAGTAAATTCATTTATTAGGGTGCCATGTCTGTAACATCATAGATTGTTTTTTTTAACTTCATCAGTTGAAAGACATAAAATGAATGCGTTTATTAAAATAACATAGATAACAAAAAGAACTTTAAAGGAAATGTTTCTTTCGTTATCGGTGGAATATGTTTATAAGCAGTTTTTGAATCTACAATTCTCTTCCATATGTTACAATGTGCAGAAGATATGCTAAAACATATTTTAAGCTGAATTCGAAGAAACAGCTGAAATACTACTTATAGGCTGCCTTCAAGAGCTTCTCGAAGCGGCAGAACTAAATTAGCTGACCCGATTTTCAAATATCATATAAATCTGCCTGAGTTTCGTGATTCATACTTTACAAACAAGTTAATATTGCGTTTTATGTGTTGCATTACTACTTGAGTGCATTCGATTTATTGCGAGGACGAAAGCGTCGGCCCATCTAATAAGGCATAATAAATATTTATAACTTTTGACGTATAGGGAAGGTAGAAGAAGGGAAGGGAAGTGTAGATATATAAATTATAGGTGATCTCTGAATAAACTCTAAATATTAACAATTAGAAAATATACTAATATTGTAGATATTATTTAGAAATACATGAAAGTAATATAACAAAAAAATATGTTTTTGAAGATAAACTAAGTATAATAGCAAGAATAACTGTTCCACGAAATATTGGCCTCTGGGGAAATTTATTCACTTGCAAGGGTATAATTATGTACCCGTATGTTACTCATTGTTTATTCAATAATAGAGTCATGGTTTTGTACAGGCGTTGTCGAGAATGCCACTTTATTTTTCTATTTCAGCGTAATATACTAATAACAAAATTATTCATGTACTTTAATTAATTTAAAATTTACAAATCTGTTTTCTTTGAATAAAGCTTCCTACCAAGAGAAAAGAAAAACACAAAATAATTAATTAGCGAACAAGATTTCAAATTAAAGTAGTTTACTATAAACACGCTACAACAATTTTCTTTAAGAAATCTAAAAGTGTTGATATGTTATAAAATATTGTCTATGTTAATCAACTGTTTTAGTCTACTGTATATCAATTAGAAAATAGAATTTCCAACGATCGAACGTCACTGAATTAGCCGACCTGCTTTTGGTGTCGAATAAAATTGTCTATAAAGGAAATCTCGAGATGCATGAATACATTGACATGGTTCTGGAATTAGTCCAGTGCCGATAATTTTTAAAACCAAAAAAAATCATAATAGGATGAAACCCATTAGAAAAGGAGGGAAATATGATGAAAATGAAAGGAAAAATAATTTACGGGCGATCTTAGGTTGGGAA
>DWAJ01005735.1:0-11164 GCA_018238005.1 Eurema mandarina | reverse complement strand
TTTATGGTTTGTATATTGAAACGCTTTTTCTCATATTTAGATCGAAAACTCAACCGTAGATAGCTGAAAACGGATTGAGATTGCATATTGGGAACCGCCGTAAATCCCTAAGATTAACCTCGTGCCCCTGTACCACGGGTACCCTTTCAGACTCTTCCGTAACCCTGTCAGTATCTATACCCTGCTAAATCCTTATCTTTTACCCTGAATAACCCCCATACGACCTAATTAACTTTACGTATCCACATTCCACGTAATTAGTTTAAATGGAATTCAAGCATAAACCACTTAGACACATTGTCTCACAATTCATTTCATAAATTATAATATGTAAGGAATATATTTTATGTACTAAGATAAATTATTTATGGTCGCTATTTATCATTTGTATTTCTCTTTGATTATTTCTATATTATACCTATTCTTAATAAACCTACTTGGCGCGAGCATATGGGTAATAAATTATTCCAAGTTTCATGCATTTAATAACTTCTATAATATTATATAATATTTGCGATTAATAAACAGATAATACTATTTTTGCGATTTTATAATAACTGAAATATTATTATTACCTTGACTTATGACCCGACGTAACTTCACACGTTATTTCCTACAATAGCAATGTGTTTTGTAAGCACAAACTTTATATTCCTACAATTCCGTATATAAAGTGCGTATTCCGAAGTGAAAACCTTACAAAAATCCGTCCAGTAATTTTGTGCTATTAAAAAATTCTTTAGTTTTATTTTGTCCCTACAAGGCATGCGAACTTGATTTTGTAATATAAGTTATAACAATAAACATATTCTGTGAATTTTAATATTTGTCGTGAATAAAATTAGAATAACATTGAAATGTGCAAAAACATTCAGATCAGATAACATGCTCGTACCCTTGGCCGCTAATAATGTATTACATCATCACAGAAAAAGTGCTTTATGAAGCCTAAAACATTCCATCGATCTATTAAGAAGACCACTTATATTCTTTTTCGGCGGAGTACTGTCACGTCATGCTTATTAAACCACGTTTTGAACCCAGTTATTCTAACCAAGTTGTATTGCGAACTGTCCAAATAAAACCATAGAAGTAATTCGAGGTGTATTTAAAATGTATCTTCATTATTCACTTTACTAATATGCCCTCAATTTTTTTTTAAATCAGTAAATAATTTCAGAGATAATCGCGTATAAACAAACATACTCTTCAGCTATATCTTACTAGATAGTAGCTACAATGTTTACTCCTACACCTAACATACGGAGTTTACGGTGTATAACTAATTTACATACAATCCGCACCTCACGATTATATAAACAAGGAATTACCGTCCGGCCGAGGAGATTGTTTTGTTGTGTGAATTCTACTTGTATAGTAAACAAATTTTAAACTAAGTAACGATAAACGTGTCGTCTATCGTCTATGTGACCTTGCATAAAAAATATCGGTACCTGCTCAGGGACATTTTGTTTTCCATTTGCCAATTCTTTATTTTGCGTCTCATTCTGTATTACTTTGTCAGCCGGGGATTGGTGTTCAACCTCGTCTTCTTCCCTCAAGTCTTCAGTCTTTTCCAACGTTTGTATCTGTTTACAATTGTATACGTTATCTGCATTCGTTGTGACGTTTTTCGCGCCCATTTCAAAAGGTGGCTTCGCGCTGTTTAGCGTTGACGTATCTTGTTCCTTTTTCTTTTTCAGCTTTTTATTGTCGTTCAAACTCTCCGTTGTATAACATTGCACGTTCCCCATATCGTCGCGCTCATTTCGCAACAATTGCGCTGCCGAATTTCGTTGCGGTCGATTTAAAGTGTCGGCGTCGGCGCCGGGCCGCGGAATGCTCGCGTTTGCCAGTGAATCGTATCCGTACTACTGCCCAGTTGATTCTATGTATTGTATATTTGTATTTGACACACAATTATACAGTTACGCTTTTAGATCTCCGAAGAAAACGTAATCAGAGTTTTTATTGCAGCAAGGCTGTTTCCGAGAGTTCAATACCCACGCTTTATGCTATTGCATGCTATTTATAATTTCCTTTCTTCTTATTTTAAAGCATGTTTCTTCCTGTTAGTTTCAACTATGTCTTATTATACATAAAGTACCTACAACCTCTTGAATGAGACGTTATAATATGATTTTAAAAATAGTTCAAAACTATGTGCTACGTACATACGAAAATTGCAAACCACAGTCACTTATTCCGTTTATAATTTTGGTTCCATTGATCCGTTCGTAAGTTGTAAAAAACTTTCCCACAAATTCAAAGTCTTTGTATTACGTAAGTTTGTTGTTATATCGCTACTATATTTTTTACACACACACTTTTATAATAACATAAAGATAATTTCTATGAGTCATCGTGTTTTTTAACTACGCAGTACTAAGTTGTCACTCAGTGTGATCTATCGAAAACCTCACTAACTGAGAACGAAACTAACTCTGAAAACTCATCATTTCAAAGGTCAGTATAGTTATAAAAATAATCGCAAGATGTCGCTTTTACGTTGTAATTCATGTCTAACCGATAGAGGGCGCTAGTTGCCAATAAAATGATTGTTCAATAAGTTCTCAATGTAAAGTTTAATTACAGTTTTTAGTTTTTACTGTATTTAACTAGGTTTTTCCAATTGTAAGGAAAAAGTGGTATTCAGAATCAAGATCTTGTAAAGAACTCTCAAATTGCATTTACATTTTCTTTTAAATATGACCATATGTTTCTTATTACATTTTTAGCACACGTAAGTCCTTAATAATGAAGGGTACATTTTAAGCCACTGAGTGTAAAATCTTTCATTCCTTGTTGAATGTATAAATGTACGATTCATAATTGCTAGCTAAACATTTCGCAGCAGTATTAAGGTTATAAAGAAAATATTTTAATATTGATATGTGTTTAAATATAGGTATATTTTTATACGTTTTCTCCCAAACATATTAAATGCATTAGGCATCGTCTAGAGAAGACAACATTGTGTATTTTTTCCCCTTCTATTTTCCTTTTATTATTTTAACAGTTCATCATACTGACTAAATGTACAAAGTAGATCAAATGTTACAGACAGGCTTATCACGAAAAAGCGATTTCTTCTACGCATATTCAACGTCTTACATGATATGCTTTGAACTGCGTTAATTATGCACTCATAATAAAAACAATGTACGAAGCAGCAGCAACAGCGAACAAGTATCCAAACTACATAAGCCTTACGTGATCACGGCTCGCAGGTGTACAGCGCAGTTTGTAGCCTGCGAAGCACCAGATACTGCGTCAGTCAGTTGTATTGCGCGCACCGCTCGGCTACACCGTTGCGCTCCGCTAAACCACAGCCGATTGGTGAGTTTCACTTTCATATACATATCTACTACCATTGATGAATTGACGCGACACTATGACTTTAAACTCACTTGTAAGATAGCTGTCTGGGTGAGCCTAGGTTCAATGACGAGTCATATTTCAGAGCACGTTAGATATGTTTAGTCATTAAAGAATTTGAATCGGTGAATGTTGTATATTGTCTTTTTATTGGAGAAACGTCTATAAGAGTTGGTTTAACTAGTTTCTGAGCGTTAAAGTGTATGAAAAACAGCTTTGTTATATTTTTCGGAATTCTTCAATATTCGTTTTTATGTTAAAACTTTGTTTATAACTTATGTTATATAGATTTTCTCATAGTTTAACGCCTTTATTAGCAGCTTGCTATTTTCTTAACTAAACTTAAATCTACTTGAAAGTTTTGAGAGCTAAGTGAAAAGTTTCAGTTCTGTATTATTAAATACTTAATTTCAGCGAATTTAACGATTGTGTAAACTTAGTATAAGATGTATTTTTAATATAGCTAACGTAGGAATTTAATTGTCTTAAAAATGTGATAGCATAGTTCGCAATGCATATTTCTGAATTCACATAACTCAACTATTTACGTAACTGTGTCACAGAATTTCCCGTTCTAAGTAGAAAGCAAGTAGAAGCCACCTTTGATGAGGCTTGAAATAGAACTGTGAATTTAGCCTTATAATGGTTAAGAATTAAATGCTATCAATATAACATTTCAGCAGATACCCGGATTGTTGTTTTTGCTAATATGCTATATGTTAGAAACTTAGTGATTGTTGGGACCCCCACAATTTCATGTACATCTTGATTTTTAATTTTTTATTTCGCACAAATAAGCATATGTAGCTTTTTATGATTTTTTTTGTAAGACAGTCCAATATTTAGAGATCTAATTAACAGTTATTTACATTTATATGGTTAATATTCATTAATATAGAAGAGCGGGAAAATTTAAACCATGTAGTAACCGGAGAATACTATTTCGGTTATTTTTCACATCTGTAACTGTAACTGTTTGTAAAATTGCACAACGCATAGTCTAAATTAAAAACAAGAAAGTGGATATGTAACAAAAATGTACTTAAGTTACAACAACTTTAACTGTTTCAATAATCTCATAAACGAATCGGTAAATTGCGTGTTTTGATACGACGCAGACGCTTGCCGTTTTTTCGTAGTTTTACGTACAGTGTAGGTACATCTTGCGTCACCTAAACCGCATTACGAAATATTGCCTACATCCACTTAACTAAATTGAGTAAACCACGAATGTACTTTCCACAAATCCTTTACATCATAAACTTAACGTAATGTCTATTTTAAAATATAAGTAAAGATTTATATGAACTTGATTTTTGGATGTCAAGTTCATCCGTTACATAAATGCAACGTAATTCACGTTCTCGGCGAGATTGTAATTAGCATTTTTATGACGTTAGTCGAGTTCACCCATTCATGACTTTTAAGAGATCTTATAATATGTATTTCTAAGAACAAAGAGGTTTTATTGCAATTAATTTGTAGGTACTACTAATATTTATAAAAAAGATGAATGATGATGATGGATGTGCTGATCGTTGGGACTTTTTTTATAACACAACGGGGCAAACGAGCAGACGAGTCATCGGATGGAAAATGGTCATCGCTATAACAAATAAAAAATATTTTTAAAATTAATAAAAAATATTTCAAAGTACCCGGTACTGTAAACAGGATGGTTGTCCACTGCAAAATTATAAAAAAAAGTTTTCAGTCAGCAAAAAAAGCTACACATTAGATTCTATCTCTTCTCTTTCAGAATACTCAAAATGACGTCAGAAGTGAACGAATGGTACCGAGGCCGGAAGATCCTTGTGACCGGGTCTTCAGGCCTCATGGGGAAGGTTTTGATCGAGAAGCTTCTGTACAGCGTCCCGGATATTGGCTGCATCTTCGCGTTGGTCAGACCAAAACGGGGGAAGTCACCGGAATCGCGAATCGAAGATATGTGGAAATTGCCAGTAAGTTAATTACCTTACGTTGAAAATATGTCTCCGTACTTAAATGAAAAATTTCTAGTGTGTATATATATTGAAATATTGGGCATAAGATGGGCCCGCGCAGTTGCAATTTTCTTAAGGATCTCTTTATTGATTACAAGGCGATTTTTCAAGAAAATTGTTCTCATCTTTTGAACAGCCTGTACGTTACTTACGTGGAAGATATGTCTGTTTTACCTAAATGAAAAGTATTCTAAAGTGTATAATATATTTAAATATGTGCTTTGTATTTAAATATGTGCCCTCGTAAATGTAATTTTTTCGGATGTATTATTGCTTAAAATAGATTCTAAATTCGTTTTCTATTTATAGAACAAAATATCACATTTCTCTTACAGTCTTAAAGTAAATTTTGGTATAAATTCATTAACTATAAAAAAACGTTGTTTCGCTATTATATACCCAAGTAACAAGTAGAGGCCTTTTTTAATGATTTACAATCAAATTTAAGAAAAATTAACCCTAAAATGTATGTAAAAATATATAATGTACTTACCAAAGATTGAGTTGTTATTATCGACAAGAAATTAATAACACGTATAAATGTAGTTATTCGCAAGAATAAGAAAAGAAAAGCCGCACATGATGAAGAAATTGATTCCGGTGACGGGTGACATACTGAACGATAACCTCGGCATTGATAAGGAACAGCTCCAGCAGATATATGATGAGGTAAGTTTATATAATAAGCTTATAGTCTAGTGCTATAAACTTAGCACTTACTTAGGTTTTATATTAACATTTCTTAATTAATTTATGGTTTACAGACTATAATTAAGAAAATATAAACTAGATTATTTGACAGTACTATCAAATTATACAATCTGAAAAATATTCATAGCGCGATTCAGGGTGGTTTTTATGGTAGTGGGTTTGTTTAAATTTTGGATTTCGTTCGTTCTATTAACGGTTTCTCTCGCATAGGTAACGCACAACGCTATAAACAATAGACTATATAGATTTTTGCTAGTATTTTATACTTTTATATCGAAGAATTTATATATTAAAACTGTGTCAAAAAAATATTGATAGCGCGATTCAGAGTACGATATTTTTTACTGAATTGTATTACACATTAGATATTAACTAACTCTAACTAAACGCACATAAGCAATGCGAATACTTGATGTTTGTATAACAGTGTTGTAATTACTTTTCAATGTATACGTTAAGCGCGAATACCACTAAGTACTGGTAATTGGTGAAAGTTGCTCTAAGTCCTTACGACAAATACAATGTTCACTTAGAGCTTTCTCTATAATATTGAACTAGTCGTGCTTCGCGGTTTTGTCTACGAACGTTCATTCCAAAGCCTTTACTGAGATAAAAAATTTTTGGGTACCTACATTTTTTTTAAAGGAGAAAATCTGAAAGTGATCATAGTCAAAAAAGTCATAGAATAGTCTTGATTGTAGAGAATTTGAGAAAACTGTGTCATTATTTTTGACTGTAGTTCTAGAAATTGTGTTTAAAGTTACAGTTCCAAAGTTTAATTAAACAAAACGAATAGAAAATTAACCACAATAACCAAAAAAATGGTTAGAGTTTGAACATATTTCTAGTTTTTTTTAAATGGCCACAATTTTCAAAATGGGATCAATTTTTTTTCCAATTTCGTGATGGTTACAATCATTCCTGATGTTAAGTTTTTGGACACACTGTATAATTTTTTTTCGTAATTTCTATTTTTACGTATGGTAATTAGATGCATAGATATTTTTCACCTTCTAAGTTGCGTGTGTTACGCAGCGTACACTCTTAAAATAACATAAGTGCGAATTAAGTAATACATAGTTATGTGGGCTAGTTACATTTGTAATATGTCTTTTTAAAACGTTTTCGTAATACTACGTAATGAACATTAAAAAGTCTTAGAGTTGAAAATTGTTTTATGCTATCTTATCACATTAATGAGAAGTACTATTGCTTATCTAGATTCTAGATCTATGCATAAAGTACAAGTCACGAGTACAGTCAATCAGTATGTGTTAAGTTATTATAAAAAATCTTAATACGTTTTAATTATGCTATTTCATTGTAAATAACTAAAAAATATATTTTTTAATAGTAGTGAGGATACTTAATCATGTTTGTTTTCTGTTGAGAAGTTTTTAGTTGACTGCTATAAAACTAAGTTGTTATTGAAATATCTGAAAATTGAAAACTATAAATATGTACAAAAGTAAAAGAATGAATTCAGATTTTGAATCGGCTCTCGACCTACTGGATAAATTAGCGTTTCTTATAGATACAGTTGGCTGGCGAAATTGCATAGTATATAAAATATTGCATATTACGTTTGTATTTCCAGGTGTCAATAGTATACCACTTCGCTGCAACCCTCCGCCTTGAAGCTCCCCTTAAAGAGGGGTTAGAAATGAACACACGTGGCACTAAACGGGTTTTGGAGTTGGCCAAAAATATAAAGAACCTTGTCACATTTGTCCACCTTTCAACGGCCTTTTGCTATCCCGATTACGAGAGAATGGCAGAAAAAGTAAGTTTGTTTTTATTTTTATATATGGTTTAAGATACGAGGTCAAAAAACAGTCCTAAATCAGGCTGAGAGTGTACAATAGTAATTCTTAAGGTTTGAAGATAGTTTCTATAGAGAATTACTGGCAAGAAACTGGTAGTTGCTCTTTTAAAATAAAAAAGTACTAATAGTAATTACTTACTTTTCATTAAGCTTTAAAAATTATATTAAAATGACTTTAAGCGCTTTAAATAGAAGTCGCCTGAAAAATATTAAATGATAGCGAAACGACAACATGAACAAATGTTTGACTAGAAGTCGTTTCATATCTCGTTAATGTGGGAACGAGAAAAAAACTAACGATGACGTCTTGTGTATGGAAAATTGGCGAAGTAATTAGAAGTAAAATAGACAATCTTTAAAGATTACTTTTTACTATTTAATTGTTCTCGAGACAAAAATATGTGTCTATTATTTCAAATTGTTTGCATTACTTATATACATGTTTATTTTTAAAGACTGTTGTGTACTATATAGAATCCGTGATTGAATGAATGCCTACGTTACTTTACCTTTCATTCATTTTTTTTTATTTGTTGTTTCGTTTCACAGGTCCAAGACCCGCCAGCGGATCCCCACGAGGTGCTGCAAGCAGCCAGTTGGCTGTCCGACGAACAGCTGAACCTCCTGGCGCCCAGCCTCATGCAGAAGCATCCGAACTCGTACACGTACTCCAAGAGGCTAGCTGAAGCCTTAGTGAGAGAAGCCTATCCAGATATACCCGCTGTTGTTGTTAGGCCCAGCATAGGTTCGTGTTCATACTTATTTATAGTACCTACCTCATCATATAGTAGCAGTAACGTTATAATATTTACTTATGTAATGTAGGGATCATTCCTATTGGGAACCGCCAAGAGTGGAAATTCATTCCAGTATTCATCTTTTCTAAGGATGTAGACATGTAGACATGTACAGTTTTGTACAGTTTACAACCGCAAAAGTTGGTTAACACAACACATAATAATACATTTGGAATGTATCACACATTGCATGCAGTAGTGCTGTTGAAAGTTCATTGCAGACTATTAACGTTAAGATTCTTACTATTAGGTACGATGGGTTGTGATGTTGTTACAAGTTGAGAAAGTACATATTAATTTATATTGAACCTTTGTTGGTGACGTTGTAAGATCTAGTTCCGAATCTCTACAATCGATTTTGGAAATTGTTTTGTTGTATATTAAGTTTTATAAATAGGATATTCTACGTTATAAATTTTAGTCGAAACAATCAAAGATGTAAGTTGTTTTATTTCAAGAAAATACTACTTTAGGCTATTAATAACCTAATCATATAATTCATACTACTATATTACTGTTCAAGGGCTGTCTGAATATAAAAAATACCTTAACCATTTATGTGTAAATAAGATATCAAGTAAAGCAAATGTCCAACTTGCAATAATAAGACATATGTAACATATTACCGTCTCGCGAACAATTAATTATTGTTATTGCAATAAAAGTTTAAAACAATGGCTATTTGCAAGCCGTGCGATTGTCACAATGGTGCGAACGACGTTGTTGCTTTGACCTTTTGAGAAAAACGTTTTTTTATTCTTACTAATATTAAAACTGGAATATTTTAGAGGATGTATGTATTTACAAATGTTTGTTGTTCTTTCCTCCAAAAACTACTGAAGATTAGTAAACTTGTAGAGTAAAGAGTAGACCCTGGATTATCACATGGGTAACTTTTTAACCCGATATTGACACGATATACGAAAACTATGTAGGTAAAACCTCGGGTTGCGGCTAGTATTTATATTAATTACACGCGTAAAACATTGTAATGACAATTATCAATTATATAAAATAAACAGTATTATCGCTTTTAACTTAAGATACAACAAAATTATAGTTTTTAGTATAATAGTGATTTTGACTAAATAGCATGTTAATGCTAATATTTCTTCAAAGTGTTATAGAAATTAATAAAATAATAATTATTGATTAAATTTCAGTATGTCCATCTCACAAGGAGCCAATGCCGGGTTGGGTGGACAATTTAAATGGTCCAATAGGCCTTATGATTGGAGCCGGGAAGGGGGTCATACGGTCTATGCACTGTTATGGGCACTATCATGCCGAAGTAGTCCCAGTAGACATCGCTACCAACGCCTTAGCTGTTATACCCTATTATTTGAATAATAAGGTCCAAAGGTAAGAAGGTTTTAGTTCAGACTTTATGAAATAAAAAGTATCTATATGATTTAGAAATATTGGTATATGTAATTGTTAGTATATGGATTGTATGTATTGAGAAATCCAAGAAGAACTACAACCTGAATACATATTACATAAGCTGAACGAACGACTTGAACAAAAACATCTATAATTATACTTTACCTAGAGTCCGCATTATTAAATCTTTAATAAAGCGGAATAATCTTCTATTTGGGATCGCCGAAGTCGGGTAAGAATGGCGATTTAAATTTCATATAAAAAGTTAATCACACACACACACACAAACTTATAATAACTTATAAGAATTCTTAAAGAAATTCTACAGTCAGTAATTAAAATCGATTTCTTTTAACCGTTTACTCGTGAATAAGGAAAATTAACAAGTTCTGAATACTAACCTTCTTTTAAATTTACCTAACATTATTTCCAAATCTCATTGTCTCCTTTTTAATTTTATTCGGTATTTTAATATGGCATTGTTATCTTGTCAATATTTTAAATTTACAGATCTCTCTGACGTGGTCTTCTTAAACCATTAATAAACTTGCTTGGAAAAAATCGCTGCCAAGCGATAAAGCCGCCAATTGTATATGTACTTTTTTATGTCATCTTCTGTGTTATGTTCCTTCTTATGTGTATTTAATAAATTAACTAATAAATGTATATCAACTCATTCCATTCCAGATCATCAGAGATCCCCGTGTTCAATCTAACAACAGGTGACGATAGAAACGACACGTGGAAGCAAGTGTTAGATGTAGGCAAAGCGACAGTCAGAAGGTACCCTTTCGAGGGTCCCCTGTGGTACCCCAACGGGAACATTCGACACAACAAGCTCATACATCAGCTCTGCGTGCTCTTCTACCATATAATACCAGCATATTTGATCGATTTCCTCATGCTTATATTTGGACAGAAACGATTGTGAGTACCAGTTTGTGTTACTCTAGATATTTTTAAATGTTTTGGAATAGCTTTTTTAAAAGTGATTTTTGGAGCGTTTATTTAGTATAAGATGCATAATATTTATTAGATGGGTACCGATGTTTGACTAATCTTCGTTT
>DWAJ01005734.1:0-11166 GCA_018238005.1 Eurema mandarina | reverse complement strand
ACGTATTGTCGCACAAAACTTCTGATCGAGACAATGCTAAAATAAGCTTATTATTAAGCATGTCATGGTACAAAATTCGAAAGTAAGATTAAAATAATACTGCTATAAGAGATGGTGGTTGGCCCCCAGTTCCTCGAAGTTGATGAAAAAAATACAGAGGAACTTCCGGTTGACTAAAAATACTAAAATATGACAACTAGCATCGTTACAGATCACGCCCTTAGATATGTATCTGAAAATTGAACGTTTGTGATTAATTACAGATGTTCAGTTTTCAGAACCAAAAGTCAAAGGATCATTTTTTATCAAAACTACTAGGTTATTAGGGTATCAAATGAAAGGCCTTAATTTTTTTGCAATGAGCACGCAAAAAATTATAATAATTTTAGGAAAGGACTACTCGATGCTTGAGCTGATTCGCATTTTTTAAATACGACACTAAATATATAGTTAGCAGTAGTACAATACCGTGAATGACAATATCACAGAAGACTGACGCCACAAAGTCTAGAATCTTAGTCTGCTCATCCTGTATCGATTGCTAAAATATTAAATACCTACCTACTTCTAGGCTGCATAATATTGTCTGTAGATTATTTCAATTTAATCTTCAAGGTTTAAAAGTTATTCTGTTATAAAAATAAAAATATTTAAATTACGACCGTGAAAATAAAGACCCAGTAACCTACATATTATGTTCAATTGATGATAAATTGCTTTGTTGTGACGTAGGTAGCTATAATCTCTTTTAATGCACACAGGTATTCCAAAACTTATTCCTAAATTTTACCGAAAAATACGAAATGAGTGATACGTTCATAAATAAACATGTACTTACCATTTCTTTCAAAAGAATTTCCAGAAGCAAAGGTAGAAATAGTGACTAACAGGTTAATTGTGAATATACGCATATTGTTTTTAATGACGAGTATACGGGAAATGTCCAAAAAATATAACAGGGAGGAATTCTTTGCGTTGTGCTTACCAATAGACACCTAGTTTTATAAGAACTTTATATTGAATGATACACTGGAGTGATCTTATTCTGTGGTGTAGATTCGTTTCAACGTATCAACTCTATTGAAGCCAATTCATCATCGGGTACGTAGATAACTAGGTACTAGGTATAAATTGTAACAATTCTCTGCTGTACCTGAATATATCATCATTACATAGTACATATAAAACAAAGTCGCTATCGTTGTCTGTCTGTCCCTATGTATGCTTAGATCTTTAAAACTACGCAACGGATTTGGATGCAGTTTTTTTTAATAGATAGAGTGATTCTTAAGGAAGGTTTATATGTATAATACGTGCATAATATAGTAGAGAAAGACTGATAAATTTAGAGGTTTCTAATGTATGTGTGTGTCGTAAATTAGAACGTTTTTTTGCGCTTATATTGCAAACGCTGGCTAAACCCTATGAGATAGACCAAAATATTGAACTACAGTATTGGCCACCTTAAAAAATTCTACAAAAAAGTCCACGATGGCATACGTCTATCTCTTAGGGATAACCAACCATAACCATTTTTAATCCTTTACTAATAAATGGTCATTTACGAAGTGATTTTAAACTATCTAATTAAGTACCTTAAATAAATTGTGCATTTATTATAGATCAATATGCTTTTTACAGCATGTAATTTAAGTGAATAGTTCCGAAGATATTACAAATGCCGGCCGGGGGTCGGGTTGACAAAAAAGCTGCGAACGTTGTGTATGAGGACACTGTTCTGTACTTGCACCCGTGCGAAGCAGGGGCGGGTCGCTAGTTAATATATACATATTACAAAATCGAGAATACTGTATAGTTTCGCCGATATATTGTCTATGGCAAAAGAAAGGCGTTTTTAAAGCACGAGTCAATGGATACTTTGCCCTAGGCGAGCGGAACTTGGCCTTCAGCATCGTCGCTTATCATCAAAAAAAAAACAAAAGCCGTAAAAATAGGCTGTACTTTAAAAACTCGATTTTTTAAATATAATATAATGGGCAAACAAGCTGGTAAGCTACCCGATGGAAAGTAGATTTAGCAGGGGTGAGACTCCGGGATTTATATTTACAATAGAAAATGCCTCTTACGTATGTATTCATATGAGAAATAATAATATTATATATTTAATTGACTTTTACGCCTCTAATTGCGAAACATCATTGATAAATGATAAGTGCTTAGGCCTTAGGTACTAAAGAATGTATGTATATGATACTTACTAAAAACGTAGGGCTGCACAAATCCACTCCTTTTCGTTTGTAATTAAAAGGTAAGGGTACCTAATTTAATATCATTATCACATCCGATAGTCAAATAAAACTTCACATACAATTAAAGATATTTATTACAGAAGCTATAAAGAATTATAAATTGAAATAAAGTAGAAAACTTAGAAATACAAATATTATCACAAAATTGATCCTAAAGCAATTTATGACAAATTGATGATTATATTCTTATACTAGCTATCGCCTGCGACTTCGTCCGCGTTTCCGTCGTGTTTTCGTAAAAAAATCGATTTAAAAACTTAGAAACTTAAGTATAACTTTGGTGTTTCTATACCAATTTTTAGGATTCTTAATAGTTAATAATGTTAACTTTTTAATTAGGATTGACTGAGAGTGTTACAAAAGTAAGAGTAAACAAATATAATCAGAAATCTTCGAATCGACCTATTGGGGGTTACACGTGTTATTGTGAGTACCTAAACCATAAAAGATAGACATATGCTGTCGTAGGACATTTTTTACATAATTTTAATGAGAACATTTTCGTAATAGGTGTTTTCTGTGTAGCTTTAACCATTACGGTTGTACACGCAACGGAAGCTTTAAAATTGAAGCAACTTCTCCCGTTTCCCAACATTTTCCTTCACTGCTCTGTTCCTATTGATTGTAGCGTGATGAAAAGTATCCTATAACCTGCTCAGAAGTATGAAGAATAGTCCAGTAGTTTTTGTTTCTATAACGGTTATACAAACAGACAGACAGACAGACAAAAATTTTACTAATTACATTTTCGGCATCAGTATCGATCCCTAAAGACCCCCTGATAGTTATTTTCGAAATATATTCAATGTACAGAATTGACCTCTCTACAGATTTATTATAAGTATAGATTTCTCTAATAAATATAATTTTATGACAATGATTATATTATAACATGGCCAGTGTCGCTATTTTGCTAACGCCCCAGGCACCAACATTGTGGGGTAAGCACAAAGAAATCAATGTAAATTTTTGCATCCTCTGAAATCTACCATCACATTATCATCCCCGTAACAACACTTTGTAAAAGATTGCGTAAGCTGCTGTAATATTAAATTTAATTTCTTGAGAATTACCTACTAGAGCATTTAGCTTTAAGCACAAATTGTTTTGAAAAATAATAACGGTATAATTTTAAAATTCTATAAATGCACATTTCACAGTTTTTATCTAGAGAAAATATATATTTAAAAATTTAAATATTTCGTTGTTATTTAGGTAGGTGGTATATTATTAATTAAAAAACTTTTATTACAACATAATACCTATAAAAGCGATCATATCAAATATAAGGGCGAGAAATCGAATTATATTTCATGAAATCTAATAAAGCATATGATTAGCAACCTTTTATAACTTAAACTTATTATTAGATGGTTTTTGTGATGATGATCAAAGCCGATATACGTTTATCTAAATAGAAATATGTATTTACGTACCTACTTCAAAATATTATGGTTAAATTAACTACTAGTCTACTAATAATGTTACATTAAAAAATGTAATGTTCTATTTATATTATAAACGTCATATAATAGCAATAGGCACTTGTGGCGTAACCAAAAAAACCATTAAATCAGTCTTAAGTTAGGCACCATAATTAAATTGGTCTAATTAACTCTATAGCCTTTGATTAATAAAAAAGTAAATAGCATATTCGAGCATTGAACATGACAAAAGTAGTACATTTCGCTCAGTTTTATTCATATAAAACTATGCTTACGTACACAATACAAAAAGACAAACACAACTTGCACTTGTTCTAGTATAATTATAATACATGGTTATACTTATAACTTTATAAGAGATTCTTATAATAAATTTTCATAGCATTTTACAAAAAATGTAATAATACCTAACAACTAAGTTAACATTTAAATTCTATATTAAACGTTGAAGTAGAAAAGGTATATATACCTACCATTTGAGAGAATGTTATTTGGATTGTCCACAAATTTGAAGATGCCTTTGTATATGAATCTACCGAATCCATATAAATATATGTTCTCAATTCCTAAATGTACATAGCAAATTTAATTAAATGATGTTAAGTACCTATATTGAAAAAAAAACCCTATCAATGGTGATTAGGTTTTTTTCAATATAACTGCTTGAAAGTAAAAATTAATCTTCATTTATTACCCATCTTACTGCATGGCGTAAAAGCAAATTTCTGACTTTCTGATGACACTATGAAATATTTTAGAAAATATAAAGAAAAATCTATTAGAATTCAAGAAGACAAATTTTGGTGGGATTTACTACTTTAATATATTGTGTCAATTTAATAAAAAAAAAAATTATCTTCCTTGTAGTAGCAAGGGTTGGGGAGGAAAACTTTTCATTTTGAATTCAAGAATTACCAAGACCTAAAAGAGAAACAACACAAACAACCCTCATAATATCACATTAATTTACTAAGGCTGTTCATTTTTTACAACCTTAGGTATTTGCAATGTATTAGTACTTAGATTATAATATCTTATAATTGATAGTTGTCTCCATATAATAATAGAATCCAAAATAAAAAGCATTATAAGCAGTTCATTTAAAGGTACCTCATTGTAAGTTTGACTTAACTTATAAATATATACACATTTGTAAAATTTATTTGTTGTGCAATACAAATTCATTTAGAATCAATTTCATTTCTTATCAAAGGGTCATAATGAAGTTCAATGTTACATAAAGAACTCTCCTTGACTTATTGACAAGGCTGTTAGTTAAATAATAATTAATAAAACAAACAATGAGTTTGTCATATATTCGCAATATGAATAAATGTTGCAATAAACAATAATATCTGCTCTAAAAGTTAATCCCACAAAATCTATCTATGCATTACTATTGAAAATAACAATATCCTTTTATTATAATATATATATTGGGATGCAAGGTGCTTCTTATATATATGACAAAATTATACTACTATTATCACAGAAACAAATCTTGCATGAGATCCTTATTTGAGATAATCATAATATTTTTTAGATTACACTGTTATTTTTTGTCAATTTTTATAAATTTGTTTTTTAATTTGCACAAATTTTATTGATTTTTTTATGAGTAAAGTAATAGAACAAAGTGGCAAAAGGATATTTTTATTTAACATTCTATTCACAACAAAGTTTTTTTACGAAAAGAGACCTCTGAATTATAATAACCACAAAACAGATATAAAATTAACTACCTAAATTTATAACTACAATAAAGAGTTAAAATTATATTATGTATGTATACGAACTAATGTAATAATTTGTCATCGGAATTATATAAAAGTAATAACACTAAACCGACACACTATTTTTTTGATCTGCCAGTACTCTGCAAATAGTTTATTTGGGGGCATTTTGAAGGGTACTATTAGTAGTATTGTATGGGTGTTGTACAAAGTAATATAAATATCTATTTACAAATCTTAATTGATGTATTTTGTATAACCCAAAAGCCAACAGAATATGGAGGCATAGCTATATGATTGCCATAGAGATGTTGATGAGGTTGAAAGTCTGGCAGTGCGGAATCATAATACAAGGGCCAGCCATTGAGAAGTACTGTTTTACTCCTTCTATTGTTGGAAGGGGCACTGAGGATATATTCATCAATAATTAAATTATCACCATGTAAAGCTGTACCATTTAGTAAAAATTTAACTTTTTCCATTTGAAGACTCATTACCGCCTACGAAGAATCTGATAGCCGGCAGTTCCAGAAACTACCGTCTGAAATGGAACTGGGGGAACAGAAACCATCTCAACTGCTCCGAAAGATGCGCGATCTTGCTCGCGACAGAATCCCCGACACGACACTACGGCACATGTGGACCAACCATCTACCACCACATGTACGCTCGGTGCTCGCTGTTAGCGAGTCTTTTAGCAGCAAGACCACCCTCGAAGAAATGTCGCTGTTAGCAGATAAAATGCTTGAACAACACCAAGAAGTCTCAGCTGTCACAAACACGCCATCACCATCCACATCGCATGTAGATACACTATATCTCATGAATGAAATAAAAAAATTATCGACGGAAATAGCCGAATTAAAAATGCATCGACCCGAGTTACCACAATACAGAAGTAGCCGCTATCATTATAAACACCGAAGCAGCTCTCGTTACCGAAACTCGTCTCGTAGCAGAGTATCATCACCATCACCATCACCGTCACCGTTCTGTTATTACCATCAACGCTTCGGACATCAAGCACAAAAATGTACACACCCTTGTACATTTAGCAAAATTCACAAACATCAGGAAAACTAGAAAGAACGTTGGCAGAGGCGGATTCCTGCGTTCCAGAAAATACCTACCGCCTATTCGTTACTGACAAGAAAACAGGACTTGCATTCCTCGTAGACACCGGTGCGAATGTATCTGTTTTACCACGGCGAAAAACGCACCTTTCAAAACCACTACAATTCAAACTTTACGCGGCAAACAACACGGTTATATCAACATACGGCGAAAAAACACTGGAACTAGATCTAAAACTGAGACGTCCATACAAGTGGAAATTCATAGTGGCAGACGTAACAAAACCAATATTAGGAGCCGATTTTTTAAGACATCATCAGCTAATCGTCGATTTAAAAAATAAAAAAATAATTGATAACAAAACTAATGTTCAAGTAAGCGCACCAATCACAAAAACATCCGTACCAACAGTAAGCACAACGAATTACCACGAGACTCACGTCGATGAACATCAACGACAAGATAGATGTACAACATTTCATTGAAACCGAAGGTCAACCCATCCACTGTCGAGCTCGTCCCATACCACCGCATCGCTACGAGAAAGTAAAGATTGAGTTTCAAAACATGATCGAGCAAGGTTTATGTCGACCCAGTAAGAGCCCATGGTCTTCACCGCTACACATCGTACCTAAAAAGAACGGAGACTTACGCGTCTGTGGAGATTATCGTCGATTAAACGCGATCACAAAGCCCGATCGATATCCTATTCCACGCGTCAAAGATTTCACGCATACAGTGGACAGAAAACGCAATACAAGCATTCGACTTTCGAGGCGTGTAAAACTAGCATATGTAACGCGGTTTTACTCGCGCATCCGTCACATCAAGCCGCTTTCGCTCTATTCTGTGATGCATCCGACAAATCAGCTGGCGCAGTCTTACAACACTTTTTCGATAATAAATGGCAACCTCTAGGCCATTTTTCAAAAAAGTTTAGTAATGCACAATCAAAATATTCAACATACGACATAGCTATCTATGCTATCTATATCTAAGCTATCTATATGGCTATTGGCTATAAAACACTTCCGAAAGATGTTCGAAGGACGACCACTCATAATTTTTACCGACCACAAACCTCTCACATATGCGATGAGTAAAGTAACATCTACCACAGAAACGCCAAGACGCACGCGACAACTTTTGTTTATTAGCGAGTTTACGACGGACATACGTCACAACAGCGGGAAAGACAACATAGTAGCCGACGCACTCAGCCGCGCAGAAACATTAACTTGTCCATCTACAATTAACTATGAACATATCGCAATAGCCCAGAGAGACGATACTACAATACAAGAATTACAAAAACAAGATAATATAAATTTAAAGAAAATTATTATACCGAACACGGACATCGAAATATACTGCGAAACATCTACATCACATATACCTAAACAACATCGACAAGAAGTATTTCGAAGCGTCCATAACATCAATCATCCCGGTACACGTACAACTCGTAAAATAATAACTCAGAAATATTTTTGGCCAGCCATGAATAGCGACATTACTCAATGGGCAAGAAACTGCATACATTGTCAAAAAACAAAGTTCAACGACATACTATAAGCCCAACGGCGAGATTCCCGCCAACAGAACGTTTCCACCATCTACACGTAGATATCGTAAGACCGCTACCGACGACAATGCACGGACAGCGCTACCTTATCACAATGATAGACAGAGAAACAAAATGGCCAGAAGCTATACCTACAAACGAAACAACAGCTGAAATCGTCGCCGAGACTGTATTCGATCACTGGATAACACGATTCGGATGTCCAGCCACACTGACGAGCGACCAAGGTCGTCAATTCGAAAGTCAATTATTTACCAACTTAATGAAAATAATGGGTATCACAAAACACCGTTGTTCACCATACCACCCGTACCTATTATGCTCACGGCGAAACGACGAAGAAAGCCGCAAACAAATTAAAATAAATGTTTTAACGGCAATAATTTAGAACAGTTTGTCTATATGGTTCCTAGTTTGGCCCTCAAAAAGTAGGAGTCTGTTGGTGTTGGGACTTGGGACGATAGAGGTCTCTGCAGGTTTACAGTTGTAAGTTGATTTAAAGATTACAGCTCGCACTGTAGATGTTTTAGATATTTATCAGTTCATTATATGTTAAGGTGTCCAAGAATATTCCTCAGGTAAATCATATAAATGTAACGACCATAGCTCAGTTTAGAATTGTAAGCCAGCGGATTCTCACTTAGACCCTGTTTTTAATCTGCGGTCTGCGTCTTAAATGTAAACGCACGGATCTACTAATTGTAAATATTTTGTACCTTAACGCGTAGGAATAAGGATTAATATCAAACACGGTTTTTTGACATTGTTGTTTAATATTTGTACGGGTCCCGACGCCCAGCTTTACCTTTGTAAAGTTTTCGTTCACTCGAATGTTTGACGGTTCGCCGCGCCCTGCGCCCTGTGCTGCGGGCGCCGCGGCCGCCCTCTTCGCAAACATCGGGTGAACGAAGACGGCCCTTCGCCCGCTCGCGAGCCGAGTTTATTATATTATACAATACGAGTGTAACATTGCCTTACCGTTTCAAGAAAAACTTTTGTAGCCCTATATTTAGTACCTACGCGCGGCGCCGCGGGCGGACGAAAGCGGTTCGTGTCGTTCTTGTACATAGGCTCCCGTTTAATATTTTTCTATAATTATTGTGACGTGTTAGTGTACCATACTTTGGAATTGCGCTAGAACGGTTTCTATTCACTTTGGTTTACGGGTTTACAGACATTAGACATGGCGGGAACTACGTCACGGTCGCAGTACACATTTCTTAAAAAAATTATATTCGTTACCGCTGCAGAGTTGTTACTCATGTAATGTAACTCATATCCAATAACTTCCATATTCATTGTTTACTAGTAACTGAGTTCCGCGTTTTATATTGTTCAATGAGCCGCATCAAACAATGTGTCACAACTTGTTTCGATTCGTTGCTGAACTTGCAACTTGCGTTCGTACCGACCCGATTTCATGTACTTAGACGTTTTCAGAAAATTGTATGTTTATCACATTTACGTTCCATATTGTATAAATTCTGAAACAACGAAATTTGGCTCTCGTATTATTAGTTAAGTGCAACGTTTATACTGATTTGTTTTATACTTTGTCGTGCGCGGGCCGGCGGCGCTGCACGTGGCACGCTGCACGGGCCGGCGGCGCTGCACGTGGCACGCTGCACGGGCCGGCCGCGCGCTCGGTGCGTTCAGTTCCCACCACAATGAGACTGGATAGAATTCCAACTTGTATTGTACTATAGACTATGTTCCGACGTCGCCGGCGTGCGTGCGTGTACGTGTGTGTACGTGTACGTGCGTGCGTGCGGCTGCGCTCATTGAACTCGTATTATTTATTAACTATCGGTGCGTTTTACTCGTCTCCTTCACCCCGTCCACGTCCTTTCTTCACCAAAATAGTCCTTTTCTCATCATTAATATTTAAATAAAACAATTTTACTCCTAATAAGACCTTTATTTCATACACATTATCCAATAGATGTTCTCTAATGGGAGCGAACAATGATCACCTATTGGCCATTATTCGATTTATAATTTTACAAACAATCATTTTATAAAACTATTATCCCACGAAAAACACTAAATGTACACTAAAACTTTCACTCCTCCAAATATTCACTTTTATTTGTTTCTTCGTGTGTCGTTCTCATTGCCAAGTCACTATAATTATAATATAAAGAAAACTATTGGTGCAATTACTAAATGTTCATTTATAACTACAAAATAATGTGAATAGGACTTTTTACGATGGAAAGACTGCATCGAGAGACTTGGCATTTTTTTACATTTAATGTTTTTCGTGGGATCTCATTAATTTTTTGTAAGTGTATTTCTTTCTTTTTTTTATTACATTTAAATTATTATTTTCTATTTTATGTATGTATTCCTATTCATACAATTGAGTACTTAAACAACGAACAAGGTTAACAATGCATACACAATGTTCTTGCCAAACCGGAAATATAAAATTGTTTTCTATGGTATATTGTTTTTTAATGTTTTATCATGTTTCCTTTATATGTGGCTAATTATCTATCTTGGTGCAAAATTTGAAGCTTCTAGGTCATCTATAAGTGCCTTAGAATTTTGATGATCGGTGAGTGAGTCAGTCAGTCAGTGAGTGACAAAATTAAGAAATTAGACCCGTTGTAATTCTTAAACTACCGGTTCAAATTGAATGAAATTTGAAATATAGCGTGTATTTACAATGCTTGCATGGTTACTGAAAATTCAGTCTTCTAGTTTTATCCACAGCGAAGTTACAGGGGGTCGAAAATGGCCTGAATTGCTTCGAGAAAAGGATAGTACGGCCGTGCCGCATTTTGCTCGACTTGGCGGTGGCACGGTGCCCCCAGATTATCATTGGACTAATTTTATATTACACATTACATATATATTGAAACATTACAGCACATTTGTGTTTCAATCGGACTCCTTGGACAAAACTAAGATCTATAGGTATAATCTTTCCATAATATAGAACAATCACCCTTTATTTATTATATTACATATTTGGTATCATTTAATTATTCAATTGTAATGGGCTAGATGAATGTTCAATCGGCACCCATCTGCCCATCACTCGGAGTGACTAG
>DWAJ01005733.1:0-11172 GCA_018238005.1 Eurema mandarina | reverse complement strand
GCCTAAGATAAAATATAGGCTACTTTTTAACTGAAAAAGGGGTTATAGGGAGGGAAAGGGGGGGTCAAAGTTTATATGAAAGTCCATGCGGATGGAGTCGCAGGCAACAGCTAGTACTTTATATTCCGATATTGCACCTGAAACGAGATCTACACGGGGCATGTATACTAATATAAGTGATTCTTCCCGTGTGAAACGCCCTATCGCACTACATTAAGAGTATAAACGAAATTCATTAGGGACTTGTAAGGTACGATAATGGAACGTTTGTTCAGAACTCAGAAATAATATCATCCAGCAAGTTGCCGCATTAATATTAATGCCGTTAGGCGTTCCGTTCCGTTCGTCGAGTCCCGGGAGCGTTGTCGAGATAGAAAAACTCTTACGATTGCACGTTCAATAATTTAGCGTAGCCCACCAGTTGATACGGCTTTTTAATTAGTTATATAAACACTAGATGACCCACTGCGACTTCGACTATTCTACCTATCCTCACTAGATTTTTTCATATAAATGTTTTTCCCCACTAACTCCCGTTCCCTTGGGAATTTGGCAATATCCTGTTGCAAATAACCTTTAAGTTTACTAAGGTACCTGCATGCCAATTTTAAAGCGTCTTACTGAAGCGGTTTAGATTTTTCATACAAAAGGATTTTCCCGCTAATTCCCGTTCCTGTGGGAACTTTGGTAATTCCTTTCTTAGTGCACCTCTACGGTACCTAAGCTACGTCCCTTCCAAATTTCAAGTGCCTACTTTAAGTCGTTTAGGCTGTGCGTTGATATGTCAGTCAGTCAGTCAGTCATTCTCCTTTTATATATTTAGAAAGAAGACTAGATAAGTACAAATTTATTTTTTTATAATTACTGACAAACAGTTTGTCTGAACTGAAAGAAAATATGGTTAAGGCATACAAGACTATCTGATGATAGTCTTTTTTAATATTCATTTTATATGCTTCAATTTTATAAGTATAATGTCTTTTTTGTTATATGTATCATGTATTTGTAATAAAATAATAATTTTATATCTAACAAATGGACCATACTACCGTAACTATAAACCCATACTGGTCAAAATTCACTGACAGAAGAACAAATATAGGCTATCTTTATCGCCATACCAAGGGGTCAAAGTGTAAACTATACTAATATTATAAAGAAGAAAAGTTTGTGTGTTTGTTAAATTGTAGGTAAGGGGTAATCTCGGGATCTACTGAACCGATTTTAAAAATTCTTTTATCAATAGATTATTGCTATTATCATCAATAGACACATTATTGCTGAGTATCATAGGCTATTAACGAAGTGGTCACGGGTCAGCTTGTGCAAAATGAAAAGCCTTTATCGGATTAAACCGTTCTAGCTTAAAGTTAGAATTAAGTATATCGTAAAATTGATTTATTTCATAAGCACGACGCTTCATAGACCAATTAAAAACCGCCACTTGCTTTTCCCCTTACAACTTTACTAATATTTTAATTATCTTCAAAATTGCTGGGATATCTATCAATGTCAAGCTATTAATAATGGCCTCCCCAATATTTAATAAGACCTGTTATTTATCAAATGCTCATCCACGGGGTTGTACAGCGTTCTTTTAAGAATTTAGATTGGCTTATTAATTTTTACGGTATCTTGATTGTAATTAAAAAGATAGACTGTGGAAGAATATTTTTCGTATCAATGATTTTATTTGTTAGATTTAGTCGTAAGAAAGGTTCTGCAGTACAAAAATCCTTAAGACATTTATCTCCAGGCTTACATTTATCAATTTCTGTCCTTTTCTGACGGACGTACAGACAGCAAAATATAATAAGTATCGACTTTAATGAGAGGAAATTTATTGGTATTGTTACCAGTTCTTGTAAAAATCCCTTTTTTTTAGTAGGTTCCAATTATACTTTATTAGCTGCGCCACGCTGTATACCCCAGAAGTTTATGTGGTATGGCAATACCGCGATAAAAAACCTATTTTCTAATTTATGGTCTAGTAGAGGATTTAAAACTTTAGAGGTAAATAATTAAGTTAATGGATTATCAAATCACTTAATATTTTACTTATTCGATACAAAAAATTAACGATAACTTTGCATGTTATGTTTGTAATTTATTATCGAACTTGAAATTGAGGGTAGTCTTATAAAAACATGCTGTAGAAGCGTCTAGAAATCGCGTTTTCACTTAATCATGTGTTGGCGTGACGCCAGGGTTTGTTTGCGAAAATTTAATTGGCTTTCAAATAAATGACTTTGTTCTATAACTGTTTTCGTAACTTAAGTAATAATTCAGGTTAAGCGAGCGATCAACAATCATTGTGGTGAGAGATGAGAGATTTTTATTGCCATTTTGATAAAATAAACTGGATGATAGTAAAGAAAAGTACGTTTATTTTTCCTTTTACTTTTTTAATTTCATTTAAATTGTAACAATAAAAAATAGTTATTTTGGTACATGACATCATCATCATAATATCATCTTTTACAAAGCAACTAAATTCTCGTAAACTTATAATAAAATAAATTAAAACATATCCGTGTTCTTAGGATTATATAGAGCACTCCCTATTACCCTTCCCTCGTCCTCTACCTTTTTAGTCTGTCTTCCTTTAATTAGATTTAAAAAGTTTACGTACCAAAAACTGTATTTAAACTATTTATTATAGTAGTCGAAACATAAAGGTAGTTGAAAATCGGATTAGATAACTTCGTTAGTTTTGAAGTTTTTAGAGCTCTCGTTAAGTAAAGTTGTCAAATTCGCTAACTTGGAAAACTTAGACATACTTCGAAATTATAATTAAATTATTTCGGAACACTATTCGTGGCCTGATACACACTTGAACAATTCTTAAATTGCCCAGTCTCGCTCAATATTTTCTAATGGAATAAAAAATAGATAACAAAATATAGCATGTACAAACATTGCATAGAGATACCACAGGACGCTGTAATAAGGGCGTCCGTTTCTTTCAGCTTTCCCTTTTAATTAGGCCCAAACAAAGCTCCTAAATTAATACGGATTTGCCGCTGACGGCTCATGATATCCGCTTTAATAAGATACAAAAATTAATTTATTACTACCTTTATTGCTGAGCCAATTATATGTAAAAATACAAAGAATAAAATCTGCAAAATTTGTTCGTTACTGACGAATATAATATTTGTCATTATTGGTAGGTTTTCGATGTAAAAACCAGCGACATCTCTAATATAAATACGAAACCCTTCAATTAGTAAGAAAACCAATTTTCAAATCCTTAATTTTCTATCTAATTTCCTAAACCTTGAATATAAACCAAGGAATAAAATCATCCTTCCCCGAGACGTTTCAATCTGATTCGCAAATATAATATTGCCACGCAATGATAAAGCTGAACGTTCGATTCCGAGATACGAATGATTGAACAGGAAGGATACCATCGATCATATTCATGGATTCCTTAGCAGCATATGGACGAAATAACTTAGCAATTTTGCTGGCCAATTCGAGCATCTTATAATAAACAGATCGTTGGCGTAGATTGATAGCCAGCCAGTTCATTGCATATTTATTGACCTAAACTCCGAACCAAGATCGCCGCATATTGGATTTTGCAAATCGAATTCGTTTCAGTCTGAAAGCGGGTCCGTTTAAAATAGTGAAAAATATTACTTTGTTACGTGCGAATTGAATTGCAATTGTCTTGCTTGTGGCTGAATGTGAGACGGTCGACGGGTTCAATTTCGATATCGTCGTTTCTTGATATCGTCGTTGTTATGGTTTAAGTTGTATTTAACTTGGCTTTCTGTCGAAGAGTCCCAGGTGATGCTAGATATGACTTTTGACTTTGGGGAACCGTAATTGGTGTCAAAAAGTCTGTCCTACGATGAGGTTACTACTTCCCAACTATAAGAAGGACTGAAAATTTTAGGGGCGATGTAAGTCTAATATAAACAGTTGTACTCTGGAGATCCGTACCATTTTCTAGTATTTGCTACATGAAAGAAGTTTAATCGTATTTTGCCGTTTTATATTTATAATAAATCTTTTATATCTCATAGATTTTCGGGAATTCTACTCTTACCTACTATTTTGGAGTTATAAGAGACATTTAAATATTAATTTATTCCTGTGACAACTTACAACAAATTTTGCAAGTCATTTTACCAATCAGGATGTAGAAACTTCGAGGGTACATAGAATAATTGATCTTACTCGACTTTTCATTTGAATATTGTACCTACAATACGAGTATATTAGAAGTTGTTGTATATGGCTGTTGTTTACAGTTCGATATTAGATACAGGTAAAGATTTCACACTCATTCAAGTTTGTCACAGTTTTGTTATCTAATGAAATTCTAGTTGTGGCACCCGGTCTCTCCTGAGTACAGCTCAATAAAGATATTTTCGTAATTGTTCAGGATAATATGACACTCATAATTTGGCTATTGGTTAAATAGTACAAAATATAATCTTTAGACCCAGAGATTATCCTCATATTAATCTCATAAACTAACAAAGTTTATTTCTATCTAATGGAAAGTGAGTTGAATATATATTTTTCTCCTTCAGCAAAAAGGAAAATAGGGATCCATGTCAGTTATAAGCTATTTTCGTCTGTTAATAGACCCAGTGGTTGAAAACGTTCAAATGACTGTTTAAATATTTTCTTACAATAAAATTGCTTTCGTGTCGACCCTATTTTATTTCGTATCCCGAAGACCCTGCAAGTCAGCAAAACAATTACTTGATAGCTTAGAGCAGGTACACAGTGGCGTGTTACACGAATTTGATTTGCACTTACTTGATATTATTTTTATTTTATGCTGGGTGAGTTAATGTAGCCTGTTGTTAAGGTATCGTGTGTGCATATATATATATATATATATACATTTGTGAGACTGGGACTCCCTTAGTCTTTAGACTAGTAGGTTTTTAACAATGACTTCTGGCTAAAGACATTAGGATATATATACGCTTAAGTCGAAGGCTTGTATATATTTTTAACTATATTATAGTATTTATAGTATTTAAAAAGGGGAAAAGATTAGATAACAATGTTTTAGAAGTCAGATTTAAGAGATAGATATTATAATATATTTGCATTTATATTTTTTCTGCTATACAGTATTGCATGGATGTATGTATCTACAAAAGAAAAATAATGAAGTAAAAGGATATGTAATTTATCCTTAGCGTGGGACTAGATGGCGCTGTGTATGAGCGTTCTGAAGTATTTATTTATTTATTGTTATTATTTATAATAAATCGAATGATTTTACATAAGCGTGTGAACTGACAATCTTTCTTTTTGACAGAAACCCGTATTCGTTTCGAAAACGCCTTAGCAAACACATGTATTAAACACCTTATTTGTACCACCCTATGGATAAAATTGGTTCGCATACACCTACATTCTACAATCTACATAGATATCAGTTTGTACATTACCTCAGTCACGTTTTGGTCATACGATTGTTGATTGTCACCTGTTTGTATTCTATTATTGCGTGATTGCTCTGCTGATTGGTTCTGAGATAAGACCAATCGAACGTGATCGTGTTGGAAAGAATGAGTAACTTATGTCTATTTGGGTAAAGCTTTCGGTATCGTGTTTAGGTTTATTGTTTTCATATAGACTTTATCAGGTTCCATCAATCAATCGTACGTCTTTAAAGAAAGTCACGAATCCTTTTTTCTAATGTTTATTTATTCGACTCAAATTTTCTTTTACCTGAAACTGCAGAATGTTGATAGTTGTTCTGTAAATAAAAGTAACATTAATTACGTGTCTGAAAACTCTGGTACTGTATACAAATCACGAAATTAGTCACGAAGGACAGCGAAAGTAATTAAAACAATGGTTAGAAAAATATATAATGTTGCACATTTTGCGCTAAGCCCCAGCAGTAATTAAACCTGATAATGGTCTTGCGAAAGTAAATTGCGCGGAACAAGCAAGGTTAAGTATTAATTTTAGACGCTTCGTTATGAAACAGATTCGACTCATAATGAATTGTAAAGTGTTAAGGGTGGGCTTAATTAGGAATGGAAATAAAGGCATTATAGACGAACGTGTTTTGAAAGAGCTGAGTCAAGTGAAATACCTGATTTCCATAGATCTTGAAAAAATATTTAGATATTTTTATTCCTTAGTAGAAATTCATAATTTTTTTTTGGTAATAGAATTTTAGAAGTACCTACAAGTCGGTGGATTAATTTTAAAGAACAAATATAATAATTCAGAATTCATTGCATAGATAATGTTCGCTATAGTACATACATTACTGTATTTTGTAGTCAGAAATTTTCAGTAGGTATCGAAATCGTCAATATTGGAAGATTCTTTCACGCAAAATAATTTTAAGAACAGAATAGCTGTTGAAAGCTAGATGATAATAAAAAAGTTCCAAAGACAGGTACACAAATTAAGTCAAAGGTTTAAAAATGGCCACATTCCGGTCACGGGCGGCAAGATTAATTCCTCGAAAGTGCACACGCTTGAAAGGTCCTGAGTTATGTGATTGTTACGTGAGAACCCGCGGTTTGGGATAATATACAAGTTGGGTACACTTTGGAAAAATATTGGCTGTTCTTGATTTGTTGCCCGTCGTTTAACTTGGCCTATTTGTGAGGAAAACGCCTACGTAATTTTGCTGGTACCTATTATTACCTTATTGATTCAAATGTCGACAAGGGTTATTCAAGACAGTATGAATTCAATTTTGCTTCTAATTTTAGTGACCTTTACATTTCATTCCTGTTTCGTTTACTATTGGGGCGTTCGTAAAAATATTATCTAAGTCGGAATTTAATGAAAACAGCTTTGCTGTCTACGGTTTTTTCCATAAAAGCCTTATCTATACAAAATAATGTATTCATAGTTTGATGCTAACTTACATTAATACGTGCTTGCTTATAAAGCTTTGAATGAGTATAATGGCATTCAGGATGTCTAAACCTTCAATATTTCCAAAAACTGTGTCAAATGCCGTAAACGCAACGTCACACAAATCATACATTATTCTCGAAGTAAATTTAGGAAACACTTACAGCGTTTTACGAGTGTCTTCAGTAATTTATATCGTCGCGGAAATGATAATTTATAGCGCATGAAACTCGCAGTAAAATGGTTTTTATGGCCGTATCGAATAAGTGTATCACTATGTGTAGGGATGCTTTCATTACGCGTTAAGAGTAAGCTGGCGGTATCGTAAAGTGGGTTTTAAATTTTATACGACAGCTTTAACCGTGTCTGTAAGTGGTACAGCCATGCTGTAGGACCAAATAAGGCTGCAATGAATCTTATTGAAGTAATTACGTATCAGGACATAGAGATTTATTAGAATTTTGCTAAAGCTAATCCTTGATAGTTCTTGCTTTATTTATTCATATATGTAATATGATTCACTTTTTCCATCCTTAAAGTGGAAAGTACATTTACGAGGCACTTTTCTCTAGTTGACTACCAAAGAAATATATTCCGATATTTTTGAGGAATCTGGATGTATCGAAATAAGCCAGAAAATAATAATATTGTGATTTACATAGATACAAATTTTAAAAGCAGTGAGACATAAATTACCGTTAAAATAAAGCAAAATCAATATGGTGTCTGGTAAATAAATGGATGTCGAAACTTAATAGCTTCGGGCGTAAGCGGACGGCGCCTAATGAAAATAAGTGAGGTGTCTAATGTTTTCCTAAATACTCACCATGAGGGTAGCTTATAATTTATATTCGCACTACCTTTTCGTTCTCCAATTATATGGGGGTAGTCCTAGGCTTTGATAATTAAGTACCGACCAAAAGGTTTGTAGTTTTTTTTGTAGGTCAAAGTTGCAACGTTGAAAAAAAGGACAGTTTCAAGTTTTCGATAGTTAAACATAAAGATAATAATGGAACGCTAAAAGGACTTATAGTCGGTGTAATTAAACTGAATTGCAGTGATAAATGTTAGTAACCATATATTTTACTGTCCCTGTTAATCTGTGACCCACGCTTAACGCTTTTGGGGTCGAGTATTTATTTTTCAAATTTGGATAATTTAAAAAAAAAATCGACTTCGATCAGTCCATTTAGGTAAAGAGGATATCTTGTAACAATGTCATAAACTAACAGATAAAACTAAAAAATAATAAAATAAAAAAAAAAGCTACCTATAGACAATAAATAATGACTTGTATCATCAAACCTATCGTGTCGGTTTTTAAATCATCTACCCGATGAATATAAAATACATATAATATTAATACAAAATCTCTATCGTGATTTTACGAATATAATAAAAATATTTTCGTTCCTAATCCATAGTTTATTAGATTCCCACCCACCAGGTACTTAGTGAGTCTGAGCAAAAACGCTATAAGACGGGAGCACTTTATATCAGTGACTAAGCGCTGGGTTTTTTGATGTTTTAACGCAATTTGTATCCAGCGTTGCGACAAACCGTGAGTTGGGTACCATTAAAACGTGTTTACTGAACAACTGAGCCGGGTTATCAAGGCATAAGCGGTAGCGGACAAAATTACTTACAACCTACCAACAGATTAAATCTATACAAGAAAACAAATTATATAAAAAAGGTTAAAGCTTAGCATTCTGCTTGGTAGGTAGGTTTTTCTGAAGTCTTGCCAATATTCCTATATTTAGATATTCGTATACCATTAAAAAGTCCTTACAAAAGCTGCGCTTGTTCATACATTCTCACATGGACACAACATTTTGAAATGCATGTAATAATAACGTTAATGTTACGTCACGTAATAATAAACAGATTTATGCATGTCAAGTTGGCTTCTACTACATAGAAACCTATGGAAGCGTGGCTATTGAAACTTTTTGCCATGCCCCACCACCTTATGAAATCAACTCTCTCGTATAGTATTTCCGAAGCATTTTGACTTGGAGTACTTCAAAAGAGCATACATCTTTCTAAAAAGCGGGCAACCCAAGTCGTGAGCTGTCAACCTCGGCGAGTGTTGATAGGTGGCGATAGACACTTTTCATCGGGTGGCTGGCTTAATCGTTTGCTTAAACGTTATGCTATAAATATAGTGTAGTGGTCTAGTATCTGTAGTGTTCACTAATTTTATTTTTTATTAGAGATTACTCATCCTATGACTTGTACCACAGCCAAAATTCATTAAGTGTATCCAAAAGGACACGTGCGTTCTTTTACAGGGAGCGAGTAGAGTGAGGGTGTTTTGCCGCGTTTTTTCACGGAAGGGTGATGGCGCATTGAGCGCTCTTCACGGTAAATACGAGGAAAGCCGATCGTCGGAAGCGTTCTGATTTTTGTCGCGTATTATTAGAATTATTTATATATTTACGGGTTGTATGAAGCGTGACGATATCAGAAGCTTTAATGTATGTAGGTACTACTTTATGAACAAACTGTTTAGAGTTGGAAATAAAGAACACAGGAATACATGATGAAAGAATAGAGGATAGAATATAGGGTTATTAGATATCTAGCATTTTCGATTACTTCATAAAATTTTATTTAATCTCGGCTATAAATCTGCACTTATAATAATAATATTATTATAAAGAGGTAAGATTTGTATTTTTGTATGTAACGAATAATCTAAAAGTTACTGGACCGATTTTAATAATTATTTTTTCATTAGAAAGCTACATTATCACTGAGTAACGCTATATTTAGTACTATTTCTATCCGTTCGAAGCCGGAAGGGACAACTAAAGAATGAATGAAGCCTACGTCGTAGCTGATGCTACGTATTAAGTACGTCGCTACGGCCTACGATATGTTAAAGAGAGAAATGAAACACGCAACAACAGATTAAAAAAACTTAATGTTTGGGTTTGTTGTCTTTCTTAATTTGTCGATACTTTTTGCGTGGTTTGGTTTCAATGTAGTTTATATAAAACCATGTCTTAAAAATGTATTATTTATATTATGATATGCATAGTTGTAATCACCTTATGGTGATTGTAACGAAATCAGTCGTGTATTTATAATCCAATTTTACATATAATTAAATATCGTAATTGTGCAATGCGTGTGCCGGTTCTACTTATAAAAGAAGAGAAAGACCATAATATTAATGTCATTGGTTATTTAACAGAATTAATACAACTCAGTAAACCTCTCGTGTTGTAGCGGTCCCAATAGGGTCATAATATGTTAATTCGCTGGGCCTTCGCGGCCGGTCATTTTTCATCCTTACTTTACAACAGCCAATTGAACATTTGAGCTTTAACGAATATAATATATAGGCTATATTATATTTAAAAAAAAAAGAATGTGATTTTTAGTGTGTTGGTGTGAACAGTCATATAGATCGGTAAGAGTATCGGTGAGTATTTATGTATGGATGCTTTTTACTGTTTTACTAAACAATTAATGAATATATTTGGATGAAATTTAAAAGGCACACTAATTAAAACCTAGATACATAACTGTAATACTTTTTATCCTGGTATTGTACGGAAATAACGAACGAAATACGAAATTAACGTATCCAGAAATATACTTAATAATTTAGTTGCTAAGTTATCTTAATGTATCTTAATAATATTTGAAGGATGTCCGATAATTATATTTCTAGAATATTCCTTGACGTAAGTGGTTGCTAAGCAAAGAAAAACAGGATAGTTAAAGGTAATAAGGTTACATTTATCATAGGTACAGCGTGAACAAAGTTGCGACACACCAGGTAGTGTTTAATATAGACAATTTATTTTAATTTGTATAAACACTTCCATTTTATTTTATGTTTATATTTAACATAGAATAAAGTTATGAAAATATGAATTTTCAGTGCAACATTGTTTCTTCCTAAAAGCATAAAAACAATTAGAATATTTTATCTGTAGCTAAATAGGTGCGTAGCGTATCCCGAACATGAATAAAATTATAATAATATCTAACAGTGCTGTTACAAGAAAACTTTATCTTGCAAAGACTGCAGTTTGCATTTTAAACAAATTCCCTTCGAGTCGTTGAAAGAAATATCTGTCTGTATAGTACGCGTCACGAATCTTTAGCGCTGAACGAAACCTGCGCAGAAGTCAAAAATAAGGTATCGGGGTAACGGCGCGGCGCGGGGCGCGTGATCGTCGGGTGCGCGAGCGTTGATTGGTTGTCCCAGTCGTGTTGTCTTTCTCGCACCAATACGTCAATTACGAGCGCGATTCTACCGATGCGCAGCTATTCTCGTCCAGCGCT
>DWAJ01005732.1:0-11172 GCA_018238005.1 Eurema mandarina | reverse complement strand
GGGATTTTCTTTTATAATTCTAACTGCCTCATACGTTTCGCAACCATAGGTATATCAATAGGTACCCATATTATAACAAAGCAACAACTTTTAATTCCAGGAACATATAATGTGTTTACGTTCTTTAAACTTACAACGATTTAATACGTATTAGATATTGCCACCACAAAACCATCGCTATAATATAACTGTAAATGACCTTAAAATATAATTTCAAAAGAGCAGTGCGTTATTTAAACAGTAATCAGTAACAAATCTACAATTACGCATGCTCATACATCTTCAACATCCGCTCCAGATTTTAGCTGGAACTAATTTTGTGTCGTCAGAGAGCCTTGCGAATCGGAATTACTATAACAAATACGAATAAGTAAAGAATTGTAGTTTGATATAAATTCGAGTGCCATATGTATTTTTATTTCAAATCTGCGCGAAGGGTCGTGGGTTCGATTCCCACACCGGAAAAATATATTTGTAATTTACATTTGTATTTATCTGGGGTCTGGGTGTTGCTATGTATTGTATGCATGTATTTACAAAAAAAAGTATGTACATATGTGTAATTTATACCGTTATCTAGTTGCCATAACACAAGCTTTCGGCTTAGCTTGGAACTAGATGGCGCTGTTTATGAATGTCCTGAAAATATTTATTTATTTATTTTATTTAATAAAAAAGCTAAAGAGTTTGTTTGTTCGTTTAAACGCGCTGATCTCAGGATCTACTAATTTATAATCATTTTTATATAGATACTACTTACAGATATTGTAAATAGACATGTATTTCTCAAGATAACATTTATGAAATTATTCAAGTAAGCTTAAAAAATCTTAAAAAAAACCTTTATTTTTTATGTTCTATACATAGACAATCATTGAATCGAGGCTAGTTCTGATGTATACACATATACAGTATACATAGATACTGTATAAGTGTATACGTACAGTATAACAATGTCTTTGAAGGGAGCACCAATCAGCACGGGTGAGGGTGGCGGAAACTTTGCGGATTCAATTAAACTTGAGCGCCTGCGCTTATCTGATGCTTCTGTGGAGGCTTCGTAACGAGATCTCTAGGGCTGCTACGAAGCTATATTTAATTATAAAAAAACATTAAATTAATTTCTATACATCATCTTGTACAATAAATGTATTTCCGTATATTATAATTATAAAAAACATTAATTTATATTCTATGTAACATCTTATTACAACAAATATCACTTTAAGTTTAAGGAAACTATATATTTTGATACATTTATTACGCTGTTTAGTATAAAAGTATCGTTGTTAACAAACGTCAACTTACCTATTTACTTCATTATGATATAGATCTATATCTATACTAATATATAAAGCTAAAGAGTTTGTTTGTTTGAACGCGCTAATCTCAGGAACTACTGGTTCGAATTGAAAAATTCTTTTTTTATCGAATAGACCATTTATCGAGGAAGGCTTTAGGCTACATAACATCAAGCTGTGACTAATAGGAGCGGAGAAATAATAGAAAAACAAATCAACGGGGACGAAGACGCGAGCAACAGCTATTAGAGTATAGAGTGAAACAGTCGTGTCCCAAAAATCAATTCCGTAGTTTTAAGATTAAAGAATACATAGGGAAAGACAGAACTTTGCGACTTAGTTTTTTACTATGTAATGATATCTGTATATAAGATAATATAGTAATGATTATATTAATTTTGTTAAATTTGATTTACATATTTTATCATCAAATCAACCATACTCCTTCTATTTATTGATCATGAATTTATATTCATGATAGTGTCAACCCTAAATCTTGAGGCAATATCGTAAACCTCCAACCCTGTAAAGCGAAGCGTCAAGCGTCCCCTAACCGCTAAGCTTTCCTGTCACCTTATCGCCTATCACTTTATTAAGCACCCCGTAAGCTCTATTTCATAACCTTTATATTCTCGAGCTTTATATCATTGCTTTATATATTTAAGTATATAATAAGTATTATCAGTATATGCTTTAAACATTTTACTCTTTCGTAAAGTTAATTATAACATAGCATAACATATCTATATATCTAATTTATCGTGTCTCCTTTTAAATTTGTTCGTACTATTTTTATAAAGTACGTAAAAATTATTATTTAGTTACATAGCTTTGTTAAATAAAATAATACACATTTTCTTGCTAAATATTAAAAGCTTAAGACATTCAAAAGAATATAATTTTATAATGGTTTAATATTTTGTAATATTAATCCGATGGATAGACGTAACATTCGTTCATCTACATACTATATCGAATCTATGGTTAGGTAAAATTTTCATTATCTATTAATTTAGGTATATTAAAAAAAAACAACGTTCAAGCACAGCTAATAACAAACCCTTCTCAAAAACCACAGATAAAGCTAATCCATTCCCAATCGGAACTATTTCAAAGTTAGAATTCGGGTAAATAATTTCATGGCGTTAAATGGCGCTAAGCGTTGTAAGACGGTGCGAGTGCTGCTCCGAGATAAGCCGCTGTCACCCTGACGTCCCGCCCCCACGGGCTTTCCCGCCTCCTGTAAGTATTTATAATCTGTTACAGCTATGTAGACTATACTACATATATACGTCATATCGGATTTTGACGTTTTACTCACGATTTTGTGACGGTTTTCGCATATTGCGAAACGAAGTAGTAGGTTACATATATAGTTTGTAAGAATTATATTAGGTATACAAGTATATTATCTACCAAGTTGCCGAATTTAATTTAAAGATTATTAATCGTTTAAACGTATACAAGATACAACTGTGACATTTATATAATTGGACGGAAGTTTTCAAGGTGGAAAAAAGACTTTTTTTAAAATAAGTTTGAATTGTATCTACCAAAGTGCTTTAAAGTTTTTCTTGCGTCCAAATTATCTAATAGGTAGGCACTATTCAAGGGATTAGATTTTAAAAATATTGGTATATATCTTTAACATGTTTTGGTATTTAATTTTATCTTCATTAACATTGAATTTAAAATCAGAATTGCTTTCCATTATTCAATACTGACATAATAAGCTCGCATTGGCTGGTAAAAAGTAATTAAAACGTCACAAAACAAAGCAATCGAAATATAAAATGCAAACCACAACTGCAACTATTGATAGGCGAGATAATACGAATATTATTTAAATGCTAAAACCTATATTAAATTTATATGTCATCCATGAAAGGGGATTTCATTGAAAAACCACAATGCTTTTAACGTTTCCCCATCAAAAGAGCGTAATGCAATATATCTCAAGTTTTAATTTAGTGTTTGTGGCTTTAGGATTAAGGTTGATTTTAGGTTGTGTGTGTGAGATGTTATGATGTCTATTTTGGTACTGAATTCGCTGTAAAAATGTGAAGTGAGGACAGGGCTGAGAGGCGTGATAGCGCATTGAAAGCGTGTTGGGTGTTCGCGTAGGGTTGAGTTCAGTTATATTATATTGAGTCATTTAACTATATATCACGATTTTTCACAATTTTTCACGGTTCCAGGTTTAAATGTTTATAGTAATATGAATGATTATTGTTGCTAAAATCGATTTTTGATAAAGCAGAGTAAGGACTTTTTGTTGTATCACACTAACTTTATAAGTACCTACTCAGGAAATATTAATGTAGGACGTGTAGTGTAACGATGGAAATCTAAAAGAAAAATGAACTATAAATAACAAATAGGACTCAAGGAACATAATCATTCATAAACATATTCCTATATCTAGTGCTTATGAGCTGTAACATATAAGTGTGGTATATTTATCGAATTAGGTATTAAGAGGTTTATTTAAAGATAGTGTTATTTATTTCAGATAAAACATAAGAAGGCTGAAACTACGTTCATTTCCGAAATAAGAACATTTTTTCCCATAATATAAAACAAGTGGGGAATATATGTAGCATCCCTGTGTTGCCAGCGTGAGTATAATATCCAGCGCCGCGGTTCAGTGGAAAAATTAAAAAGAAAACCGCTATATTGGCCTCACAAGTTCAATTAACGAACGGGGACTGCGTTGTGACAGCAGATGTCGGATTTATTTTGTCAACTCTCTTGGGAATCACGATTTTTCGAGGCTGGCAAATTTTATTTTGGCACCCATCTAGTTTTTAGTACTAGAATAAAATTCTCATCTTCATTAAGCATTGGATAACATTCGCGAATAAAATAATTAGAATATCAATGTATTAATTCAAAATTATGTAACAACGTTACTTAATTTTATCAATTTACTCATGTTTAAAACGTGGATGCTTTTTGTGTTTTTATTTACAGAAAAAAGTTTGACAGAAGTCTGTCAAACGTAGTGCAATATAACAAATTATTAATTAATATATCGCATAAGTTCTATTAGCGATGACTCAGACCAATGGTAATCTAATACGGACATAAGCAATGGATGCTGTAATAGTATCAATAGCTTAGGGAGATAAAATTTCATTGCAGTTGACTGCGCAACGTCGAGAAAGTGGAGCGCGTCCGTTTGTTTATTCCTAGAGCTTTGTTTCCTATAAATTGTCTCGATGACTGGTTTGTATGCTATGAGTTATGTTTCTGTTAGTATAATGCGGCCTAGCCTTTAGCAACTGAAGCTGAAATAAAAGCATAGAGTAAAGAGAAGTCATAGTGTCTCCTAATAGTTTTCAATATTCTTGACTGCGGTGGAAATTTTAATGTTAATTCGAGCAATTTGGAGAAAACAATCATAAGACCAAATCAATTATACATTAATTCAAATTTCGTCGTACTAGATAGGTCTGAACTCTGAAAGCTTTATCAAGGTGGCATAAAATACATTTTGTGCGATAGATAAGTGAGAACATTTATGATTATGTTAGCAAAAGCCTAAACAATTGAAATTCGTTAAGATTTAAGGCCTTTGGATAATGAAAAATAATAAAATTTAGAACAATGGAAGGATCTTTGCTTCCATTTACGTCACGAAACGTCGTCTTGACTTTGACAGGTCATTATTTGGTGCCAGTTTTCTGCAGGAAAGTGGTAGTTAGAAACGAAATAAGACAACACTCGATGTATGGTTGTAGTGTAAGCCGAATATTAATAGCTGCGACTCGTTACACGTAGTTAGTAATCAAGTGATCTTATTTGCAGACGAAATTCACTGCCGGAATCACTTTCTACTAGCTAATAATGTGTTATTGTTATACATTCGGCTAACATGGTCGCAATTATTTTTCTAAGAAACTGATATTTAACCCAAGAATATAAAAAGCTAAAAACTTGTATGTATTTAACGTAATGTACGTTGTTTAATATATTATTACATAATATCAAGGTTAACGTTTGAAAAAAACGTTATATTAATAATAATTAATATGGTCTCCCATAGAATAGATTAAATATTGAAAAACATTAGTTGTTACATAAAGATTAGTCATATTTTGTCAAAATAAAATTATTATTGTTCAACGATTATGACATAACGGTAACTACGTTTAATGGTGGGAAGTTATTAAGTGACGTAAGTAAATTATTATTATTTTCACATGTAAAGAACTTCTAATTTCTAGCCAAGTTTTATTGTTTTCATTAGATTCCAAATTAAAAAAAAAAATTAAAATTATTCCCTTCGAACGCGGTCAAGCCTTATTACAATTTTTATTTATTCATATCTACCAGTTAATTTATTTAAATTGGAATTCTATTAAAACTTTTTTCTAATTTCTAAAAGCTGAATTCCAGTTTGCACGAATACTGGCCACGAGTTAAGGAAGAAAAAAAAATGTAATTCGCACACTTATCGTTCGAATAGAATGTAACTATAAATTACAATAGGCTGTTAAAACATGCCTATGTGTGTCAGCGGATCTTTTGTTTTATTTTGGCGAGCGTGTGCCTAATTCTATATGTTATATAATGCTTTTAACATTCGTTGGAATCTAAGATAGTTTAATTATGTTTTGACCTACAATTTCGAGTGGCAATTATAGTATTGATAGCAAATATATTAAACTTATTATTTAGAGTCCTGTTGTATGAGAGAGCGTATTTAAAGTTAATTTGTGGAAAATCTAAGATTTTAAAGTTGTTTGAAATAGTTATTTGCCGTAAAACAAATCGAGTAGTCTCTTTTGTGTTTTACAGATCTTTCGTCTGGGTGACCCGATTTTGATGATGTTTAATTATTTAAAACTTCTTAATGCTTTCCATTGAAATTAGGTACAGTTATGATACCGTGATAATTCAATTTGCATTAAGTCTTCCTGTGAAATAGTTATTTTATGTTTGAAATTAAAATAGACTTAAGCTTATACACTTCGTGTTCTGAATTAAACTTAAAGTAGTACTTTTTTCCAAATAAACAATCGACTTCGCAGTTGCCTTTGCTAAGTTCCTTATTTAAAAACCTTATTTAAAAACGGTGACTGGTCGTTGCAAAAGGCTCGCCTTTCAATAGAATAACTATGTACAATGTCTTGTATTTAACTAGCTCTCGCCTGATAACGCTAGTGGGCTAAAAAGTCTATTCTATATGGTATAGATATTCTATATAAAATAGTCAAATCCATTTAGTAGATTATTCAAAAATCCTTACGACCTTTCCCATTTATAATATTATCAAAGATTATTTACTGTTCAACAAAACCGCTTCAATTAAAATGTTATCTCATTAACAAGAAACCACATAATTTCTGCCAACCTCTTAAACATTGTCGCGTAGTCTTGTGTAACATGTAAGTTCATATTGGCAATCAGCAACTGTTTATTACGTACAAAACTACGAGTTTATTATCGCGGAAGTTTGTGCGTTTCATTTCTTTAGTATCTTGTAAGTCCTGACAATGGTTGTGTAAGTAACGCGACTATGAAGGGAACCTATTGGACACAATTAATTATGAGTTCAGTTCTCAAATTTGAACCGACTTCAAAAAAAGGGGGAGGTTTCTCAAATTGACCGTATGCTTTTTTACTTTTTTATGATGCTGACCTTGGAACTTTTATAGATAAATAATGTTTTTTTAGAAAACTAAAGGCACATACTAGTTTTAAATTTATAGTTCGTAACAGTTTTCATTTATTATAATCGTAATTAAATTTGTATGAAGACTTATATCTTCGTAGTATAACTGCATATTATATTATGGCGCTAAAAGAAATAAAACACTGATGAAATAGATATAAAAATATACTTAAATAGCGGCCTTTCGACTATATCCGTATAATATGTAAAAATAAATTAAAACACTCTTCCTCAAACAATCAATCAAAAAACTATATCAAAATCCGCTTCGTAGTTTTTTAAGATGTAGGTAAGCAATAAGCATACACAGGCGAAACGATTTGAATATATTATGAATTAATGTTCTTAAATTGATCCCATATTATAATTTAAATGTGCATCTCAAGCTACGAAATCACAAAACCTGTCTAATGTATGACTAAGCAGCAAAATATTTTCTCTTTAACAGTTTCACGAACGCATTATGCCAGAGGCGCTAATTGGAGCACTGACCTAGCACAATATTACTATGAATTTTTATCATTCTGCTTTTATAATTTTACTGGCGGTTTTACCCGCGTAGCTCCCGTTTCCGGGGCAATACCGGGATATAAATTATCCTATGTTTTAATCCAGGATATCACCTATCTACCTACGAAGTTTCAACTAAATCGGTCCAGCCGTTTTTGCGTGAATGAAAGACAAATATACTGACAGACATACACACTTTCTCATTTATAATATAAAGGGGCTTACCATGCATGCGTGATCCATACAAACATTCAATTTAATTATGTGGTATGTCTATTAAAAAAAGCTTCGAAATCCGTTACGTAGATTTAAAGTCAAGTAAGGTCTGCATAAATAGGGACAATGAGTACCTTTGCATTATTTTATGTAGCGCTGTATTTTTAAAATCGTCTAAATCGTTTAAAATGTTTAGAACATTTTCAAATGTTTTTTGTTCGTCGTCTTATGGTTCCAAGTACTCGTTGATGAAAAATGGCAAATTTTGTCGCACTCATAAAAACCAGTACCGACAGTTTTTGGGGAGTTGTCTAACATCAGTTTGATTCGGTTTGAACACTTATTAAACCCCACAATGTACCTTTTTCTTCACAACAGCCTTGACATAGGTGTAATGGCAATTTATCTTAAAAAGTATGAATATGTAAGTCAATTGTGACACGATGCGAGTCATGACACTAACGATTATTTTTTTATATGAGACGAATACATACCAAGAAATAAAACATTAAAATATGAATAGCCATTACCAAGTTATGAAAGATTTCAATTATAAGTACTTAATGATCTGGTTTTCTATATATCTATGTAATACAATTGAATCACCGTAATTCATGTACCTACACAAATAAGGTTCGGTCGACTTCAAATTGATTTGTTTTTATTTGTATTTCTTTGTATTATCTGATTCAATTAATTTTGTACAATCGAGTTTGTATAGAACAAAGTAAATAAAGAAAAATATTTCACAGGTGAAACTGCTGGATATAGTTAGTGACAAATATTCATAACAAATACAGTAAGAAAAAGTGACCAAATTATATTTTTATATATTTATGAAAATAATGCAACTTTACCTAATTAACTGTATTCACATAATTAAATACGAAATAAAATTAAAATAAATTATTTTTATTTAAGTGGAGCTCTTTTTCAGTCCATTATTTCTCAAAATATAATTAGAATGTAACATAGTGTGAATTTTGATATAATAGAGAAACCTTATAATATACATATATTTTTTTTTATTTGTGAAAATTTCAACTTCCCCGATTTTTGCACTTTTTTTTATTTTATGTGTTTATATTAAGTGGTGAGACGAGCTGGATGTCCTCTTGATGGTAAGAGAAACGCCAGCCCATAACCAATGTAGTGCTACCCGGAACATTGCTCTGGGCAGGGGTGCACTACATCGACGCTCCCCGCTTTGAGTCATAATATGTTAAGACTCATATCAATATTAGGAGTATTAAAACTAAAATTAAAAATCTTATCTCCTTGGACTAGGCTGGTAATACATTGAAGAGACTTGTGTTTATGGAAGAATACATAATAATACTTGACATACGATGCCCCTTTTTCAATAAAATACTAATATAACTAATTAAGGAAAACAAATTAACATTAATAGGTTTTTAATACCGTAAAATAATCGCTTCTAAGTAAAATAATAAACCGTCTATTAATATCAGTTATTGCGCAGATCATTATAGAGTCAATTTTATATCACATTTGATATAATCATTTTATATCTTTGTTGAATATCATAATAATAAGAGTTGTTTCGCAAACTTCCAATCACTTTTTATGAAATCCTCTATTCTTTCGGTTTATCTAAATTATCTATGAATTGATTTAGTATTGTTCATGCTTTCCTTGAAAGCTACATCGATGCTTATACTTCTACAGTGTGTTTGTTTATGGTGGCTTAACGAAGAACGATTAAAGGTTCCAAATAACTACGCATTAAATAATTATCAAAGATTTTTGGACGTTATAGTTATATAATTCAAAAGTGACGTACGCCTTCCTCAGCGTACATAAAAAACAATGAAGTCTGTCTTTTTAAATATCGTCCTATTTCAAGCAATCTTTGTACTACATTTCATAGTATCGGTTCACTTGTGTAGGTATAAAAGCGTAACCGACTAAGTAATATACAACTATTCTTTTTTTACAGTGAGAAATACCCTTATACATACCGCATCTCGGAGGAGAAGGAGGCAAATCCGACTTGCACGGATTGGCGAAAATATTAAAACCTACCGATGTTCCTTCGCTTCTAGTAGTATATACCTTAAATGATGTAGTAATTGTATATCGAGTTAGAATTATGTTTCCGCAAAAGAATCCAAAGCCCAAAAATGATATTATATCACCAAATTGAAATGAAATAAGATCAATTTTTCCGAAGGGACCTTGGGCGATTGAGACATAATGTGTTCGTATTACACGAGACACGCAATGTTGACACGTCGGCTCGAATTACGGCAATACTGTAACTGATTTCATATTTGATACAGCAATGCTATTAATGTCTGTTTTTGAGATAAAGGTCTATACGCGTTCTTTACCGTTCATAGGAAGAATTTAATGTTAGCTCGGAATCTTTAATGTCAATTCCTGTTGGGAAGGGATAAAAATTAAAAAGCTTTATCTTACTAATCTCACTTATATTTTACTAGCTGTTGCTCGCGACTTCATCCCCGTCGGATCTATTTCTATTATTATGTTATAGTGAGTCAATCTTAGAAGATAGACATATACTGGAGGAATAATTCTTTCATACATATTATTTTTGTGTCTTGAACCGTTTTCGCAGCGCACGCAAAGGAAGCCCAAGATGAATAATTTTCCCCGTTTTTTTCCATATTTTCCATTATATCTTCGCTCCTATTAGTCCCAGCGTGATGTTATGTAGCCTAAAGCCTTCCTCGATAAATGGTCAATTCAATAAAAAAAGAATTTTTCAATTAGAACCAGTAGATCCTGAGATTAGCGCGATCAAACAAACAAACAAACAATCTCTTCAGCTTTATATATTAGTATAGATTATAAATTATAAATGTGAAAGTTTGTCAAAATTGATGTTTATATTTTTCTCTTATACTTTATAACCAGGTATTGCCCTGGGGTGTTATGTCGGTACACGTTGCACTACCGACTTAAACCCACCGGTGTTCTTCCAGGCCCCTGGAGGCGGGATCATGGGAACGCCGAAGTACTCTACACCAATATCTTTTCAGGGTTTTATACGATTGTGAGCGAACCTGGGTGCGCAATGCTAGCTATAATATCGCGGACCCAACGTAGAATCCCATCTACTAGTTGTTATTAAAGTTTATTAAATTAGTTTTTCTAACTAAATGCAGACTTTTCTTGCTTTTCTTAATACCTTACTATAGATTGAGTATATGGACAAACATTTAAAGTTATCATATAACCTAATAATTTCTAGGTCATTCAAAAAGCTTATAATTTAAAAAAGAAAGGTCAATATCACGCTTATTATCGGACTATCAAATTTAAGGAGGCAACACTAAAATATTTTATTGTTTCCCGTATTTTCAAAACTTCATTAACAGTATGATTATTTAATCCTCTTTTTTTACTACATTTATTTAGGAATATTTTATTCTTTAGTGCATGTTTAACTGTACATGTATTAATACTTCTGTAGCCGAC
>DWAJ01005731.1:0-11172 GCA_018238005.1 Eurema mandarina | reverse complement strand
ACGAGAATAGCTGCGCATCGGTAGAATCGCGCTCGTAATTGACGTATTGGTGCGAGAAAGACAACACGACTGGGACAACCAATCAACGCTCGCGCACCCGACGATCACGCGCCCCGCGCGCCGTGCCGTCCCCTCGATACCCTATTTTTGACTTCTGCGCAGGTTCCGTTCAGAGCTAAAGATTCGTGACGCTACTTATACATATCGGCATGTCATCAAATAATTCAACGTAAAAATAACACATAATATAGTTTTTATAATATTAAATTGTTTGTTAGTAGGTATGTCTAAGCTCATAATAAACCTCCATCAACCAATTCCACAACCAGATCAGTCATTTTCCTCCGACAAGCGACGTTTGATGTCCCCACGGGTATTATATTTTCATGGTATACACTGGCTTCAGTTTCCTAGAAAATCAACCATAATTATATTATTTAGCTACTTTATTTACATTTCAATTTTTCACTTTTTTATCCACATTAAAATAGCTTTCTTATTGGCCTAGGTGCCTGGAAGTTGCCTGCGATAAAACCGCCTCTTGATAAATTTTTAAGTACATATACTGGTTTTCCATAACGAACAATAGAACGAGTGGACGATTATGAATAATGTTACTACCATTATTAGGTACATAGTATAAAAACAAAATCTCTTGCTTCTGTCTGATTCTATGTATGTTTAAATCTTTTAAATTACGCAACCGATTTTCATTCGATTTTTTTTATCAGATAATGAAATAAGAGGAAAGTTTATGGGCGCGAATAGTATATAATTATAAAATAAAACCTTCAGCTCACCCTAGCTTGATACAAGTTTGGTGCTTCGTCGCTATCACACGTCATAATGGGGTACATGTCCAGAGCCACGCCGAGACCGAACCGACTACTCTCACGAAACTCTTTTTGGATCCTGTAATTAAAAAAAATAGTAAAAAAATGATTGTGTCAGTAGCCAGTACGATCTGGTTAGGTTTTGACTTAACCTTTAAGTAATTAAGATTTTTTTATCTAATTCCGTATGGTTCTGTAAGGTCTTCTAGATACCTTTCATTATCTTAGCGATAATTTGGTATTTTGAGATGATTTATTGGTATGATTTTGTAACCATAATAAACTTCAACTATGACATTTTTTCTGATAAGCCTAACGCTAAAACTTTGCATTTAGTTGCTTTCCAAAAACTTACATGGACGTCAACGTTTCTTTGTCCAAAGAGTTTTCCGTGCTCAGTTCAGCTAGTCTCCCATGCAATTCTTCTGCGTAATATTCTAGCAGAGAGGTCATGTGTTCAGCCCTTTGTGCACGATCTAGGCACAAGTAGATGAGAAAGGCTAGATCTAGGGCTGGGGACGCGTAGCGAGCGAGCTGAAAGTCTACTATGTTCATCTGAAAGATAATGGTATAAGTAATGTTAACCAAAATGCAGTAGACCGAATATAAACGGTATATTGGTTAAGTTGGTTCCTAAAATCAATCTGGATGCTTTAAGGAGCTTGACGAAGAATTCCCGTAAATATTCGTTGAAAAGAATACTTTGAAAGATGTCATGATATCAATAAAAACGCTTATCAACTCTAAAATGAACTACTCACTTCAGCAATATCCCCATTTACGTATCTGAAGAGCAGATTATTAGTCCAGCAATCTCCATGGCAGATTACGGCCAACGGTTCCCGAGGTGTCACCATGTCCACCATGGTTTGGAAGAAGGTATCCTCTCTGCAGAAGTTGCGGAACTTTGCAAGGTATTTCTCTTTTTCTGGACATTCTTCTAGCTCCTGTTCTACCATGGATAGTGCGTTGCGAGTGGCCTCGATATAGTAACCCTTGTAGTAGTCTTCGTTCTCCGCTATGAAGAATACTACAATGATAGTAGTGAGTGTCGATGGAAGAAATTCTTAAGAAAAAAATCTTTAATCTGTAGCTTTGTATAAAGTATAGTGTGATAAAAAATAATGTCTTACCTTCTGAAATACCATCCCGTTTGCTAACAAGCTCGTAAAACCCATCAGGGTTGTCAAATTTCATTGCCAACGACAACGCATGAAACTGCGATAAGTGTTTCAAGACGAAATAACATTGTTCTAGCGTCAATCCTTGTCTCCTGTCTGGCATACAAAAGCCGAGTTCTTTTAAATCTTTTAGTATGACTAAATTGTTCTGTGCAAGAAAACATTTGGGTATCGCCTTGAATGGATGAGCGAGATTTGACTTCTCTTGAAAGGAAGTCAGGGCTGGCCAAATTTTGTTGTAAAATGCCACTTCGTTACAAAACAACTCGTCGCTCTGGTAAGTTTCTCGAAGGATGATGTTCTCTGGAAGGCATTTGTATATGATGGACCCCGTCCAGGGCTGCTTTTCTTCAGATTCTGTTTGCTTGTAACCTTTCAGAGATACACGGTAGACCATGGAAGTGTAATTATCACCTCGTTTGGAACCGGGAGCGCCCTGAAAATTCGTTTTAAGTATAAAAACTTATAGGTAATAACGGAACTGGTACGGATAATGTTAGATCTAACGGGTGCTACTTATAGAGGGTATTGCTATAAGTACTACAACCTATAACCAATTAAAATAGCTGAAGTGGCTTTTTTTAACGCGCATTTTTTCGAGTTTATTATTTTTATTTAGATTACCGAAAAACTAACTTCATCGAAAAACTTTTTTAAATAGTTACTTACTTCATATTCCTCAATAGTCACATCAGGGTATTCATTTTTCAATAAATCCTGCAGGAATTCCAGTGTTATCGTAGTCATTTCGTCTGTCTGTCCGAACGTAGTGTCAAGGGAACGGCTCCAGGCTTTGTAATGTTTTTTATTGATAGGTATTCGCAGTTCGGCATTGATATGAGTATAGAGTGACAACACTTTTCTAAAAAAATGGGAGACTAAGAAGGTTTTTTTATTTTATATATTAAATAGGAAGTAAAAGCAATGAAAAAGATACAAAATAAGCCGTGCCTAAGTATTTTTGGTATATTGTGTACAAAATGAATTTGAATTTAGAAATAATTTTTAAACTTACGCTAGATGTCGCTAGTAGAACACAAAATATATTGAATGTATATTTAATATATTAAAGGACCAAAAAAAAACCGTAAAACCTTTTCACGAAAAAATGACCGTTCATCAGTTACAAATATTATTTTCCAGATGTTGATGCAAGTTTATTACTTTGTATTTTTGAATCCAACTACGTCCTAAACTACCCGCTAAAGTTGAATTACATGCAAATATTGTAAGACCACACTTTTGAATGTCAAAAATATAGTGACCCTAGCCTATAGGGGTTATATTATTGAATTGCACCGAACGTTGGGGTCGGTATATTGGATAATGAGTCGGGCGTCATCTAGATAGAAATTAGGATGCATGGGTACGCCATTACATAACTTTATAATGATGTGAAATAGCAAAAGCATTCTCATCTTAAAAGTAGACCCTGAGGGAATTCAAAAATACTGTTTATGTCTACAAACATTATTTTACATAAAAGAGGTACAATGTTTGTAATAATCGCTGTTATTAAATATCATTTAAAATATGCACGTCAACAAAAAGTTTGTTGAGGTTTTTCCTTAATAATACGGTAGCATAACTTACGTAAAAAACTATTAAAACAATATAGACTGAGACTCGACTTGTAAATAGATGGCCTATGATCCTATATAATGATAATAATTACTTGGAACTACTAAGCTATAATTTATATTTAATTTTTTTATATTATAATAATTGAAAGTAATGATTAATTAACTGTATCGATTGTAATAAGTTATTTTAAAGGTACAATAACTGCAATAAGATGTACTAAGCAATATCATTATGTTAATTTTTCAAAGTACACATTGGTATTATTATGTGTAATAAGATAAATAATATTTGTCAATTAAATTTCTAATTTCCGAACCAAATTATTGTAACAGAGCGCGTGACACTGACGCAGACTGCATTTGACATTGACATTTCGTTTGGCTGTTGAATTTAATTTGTGTCAATTTTCGATTGCAAAGTGCGCTTATTAAATTATAATTTTTTAGTACATTTTTAAGGATTATAGTATAATTTGTATTTAGATATAAAATATACATTTGTTTTAAACTGACAATTCGTGTATAAACCAAACCTCATTAGTAGCAACATCGTTCCAAAATGCCTGTAGATCAAATACAATATTCCGAAAGATACAGCGACGACATTTATGAATATAGGTAAGATATCTCATTTATTATTTAAAAAGAATTTTACTAACTTTTTAAACACATTTATAAAATACAATTACGGCTCGGCTATCGTTACATTTGATAGTTTTAGTTCTTAAGTAATAATAATAAATATTATCTAAACATATGTTTGTTTAAACTGAATGTTGCTAAATAATTTGCTTAGCATATTGCCAATGTTTTTAAGTTTAAATTGCATTGTATTACAACCACATAATCGAACTTTTTCCTTGAGCGAATTTAAATGCGATAAATAGGGAAAGTATTTATCTAATCAGAGATTAGAGTTTATAATACTAATTGGGGTTTCAAATGATGCCCCTAAAATAAAATTACTTCACTTAAAATACATAGATTTTTGTTGATATTCAAAATTCAAAATTTAAATTGTTGTAAATTTTAATGTAAATGTTCAATGCATACCCTCAAGAAACACAGCCCCTTGTTTTGTAATGCAGCATTAGTATACTTCCAGTTAATAAGTCGATAATTTCAAAACATTTAAGCGATCAATCCTTTTTTTTAATTCTATAAAAATGTTTTTATTCCAGGCATGTTATCTTACCACCAGATATAGCCCGTCTTGTGCCCAAGTCCCATCTGATGACTGAAACCGAATGGAGGAACCTCGGAGTTCAACAGAGCCCTGGCTGGCTACACTTTATGGTCCATAACCCTGAACCCCATGTACTCCTCTTCAGGAGACCTCGAACAGACATTCCAGCCCCTGTCAATGGCTTAGATTCTAATTCTAACTCAACCGTTAAAGTATGATAGATGTGCTATTAGGGTAAATAAATTCTTGCTAAGTGGTCACATTATATTTATATCAAATTTAAGTGATATACTATTTTATATAGCTGACCGTCTGGTTCAGGAGTGATAACGTCTGCATTCTGCTCTATATAGTGTATTTGATTCCAATTTTGTGTACTTGAAGATACTGTTTAAGGACAATTTTTTATTATATGATAGCTATTAATTGGGCTAGCTTACACCACAGAGAATAGTCAAATTTACCTGTATTATACATCCTTTCCAATTTTAGAAACCAGTAATGTCTTAGAAATCTTCTGTATTTCTGTGGATGAAGTTGGATGGTTTACAAATTACAATAAGAACTTTCAGCTTTGCCCATCACATAGGCAGAATGGATTTGTGAAATTGGACACGCTATTTTCATGATATAACTAAAAATGTCAAAAACTAAAGATATGTATTGTAATTTCCTTTTGGTATATAAGTTTTGAATTAAAGTAATGTGACTGCTAGTAATACCTAGATTTATTAACTGTTCCTGTTAAGTTTTGCTTCAAATAATATAATGGATTATGAGAAATTTATTTTATATGTGTTTGTTCATATAGAACAAGTGGGCGGAAATAACAAACCTTATTTATAGATATGTATGACTGTCTATGCTTTGTGTCTTAATAAAATATACATGCAAGTTGAAAAAAATTCAACTTGCATGTATATTTTAACCATTCCGTAGTTTTCGCATGAAAGAATAGCATTCATTCATCCTTAAAAATTTTCGCATTTATAATATGGAAGAAGTATAGGTTAAAAATATGTTCTATGTGAATAAGCACTGTAGGCTTTACATGTTAAAATTGTAGAAATATTTTAATACATGTTACGGTGAATCATAATTACTGTAAGTATAACCTTATAAAAATTACTCAATACTCCTATAGTATAATTTTTTTTGAAAAGCATATTTGTAATATTCGTTATCGAGTGAATTTTTCAATGTAATTACAATGTGCCTAATCTTATAGTGCCTTTTATAAAAGAATATGATTTTGTCTTTTTTATATAAGACAATAATATAATAGTTTTTTTGTATGTATGTACTGTTGTTAAATACAAGTTTTTCTTTATTTAAAAAGACTGACAAAATGTTTTGAAACAAATAGACAAGTAACATTGTTTGCTTTTTACAAATATTTTATTATTTCATTTTGATGCAAACCTTTAATACAATTCAAATAAACAGTACAGTTTGGTTCTCTGCTAGTAAGGAAAAATGTCACACTATAAAAAATAATTTAAGATTCAATCAATATTGATCTAACAAATAAATGAATGTGTCAAAGGATTTTTAATAACACAGAAAGTATTTCGTCACAATATTGTATTGAGATTAGCAGAATTGGCACCTCAAGACTCTAATCTTGAACTCGGTAATTTAAAATTATAAAGGCTATTATATTATAGTATATTATTATGCATCAATAATTAAAGCATGAAAATGCCAATTCTTTTGGACAGAATTTTTTTAAAGGAAAATCAATATTCATAATAAGGTTATAACCAAATAATAACCAATAATTAAGTTTTAAAATATTATTTATGTATATTTTAAGTAATTGACTACGCTAGAAGGTGTAATAATAAAACATTGAAATAAAACAGATTTTTTTTTATTGCCTCATACTACTTATCGAAATTACTTTATATATTTTTAGTGTTTACTAGATAAGATAGTATATTAACCATTCTTAGCTCCATAAATCACTACACATGCATAAATTATTTTTTAATCTGACTTCAACAATATCTTAATAGAAGGATAATTTTGTTATCCACTACCTGCCTACCAGCATTATTATTATTTACTAGCCGCTCCCCGCGGTTTTACCTGCGTAGTTCCCGTTCCTTGGGCAACACCGGAATAAAAAGTATCCTATGTAATCCAGGGTATCATTTATCTACATACCAAATATAAACTAAATCGGACCAGCCGTTTTGCCGTGAAAGAAAGACAAACAGACTCACTTTATTACATTATTAATATGAATTAATAAGCCTTTAAAAATGTTTCCGAGTTCTTACTTCTTGCCCTTTCCCCTCCCTTTTTTATAATTAAACAGGCCTGGATACAACTCCTTTTGAGTGCATTTTGTTATATATTTCTTTGTCTTTAATTCATTTGTTTAAGATAATCATTAAAATTGTCACATTTTGGGGAAGCAATTTTAATAAATGAAAGTAATTTATTTTTATGTATTGTAGTACGAGGTCAGGCGAAATAAGTAAAAAAACAGCATTACTATGCAGAATGTTTATTTGGATTTAACACCTAAAACATTATAAACACAGAAAAATATACAAATAAATGCGAATGTATTACTTTATTATTAATAATTGCCAAAGTTAATTTCCCATAACGAAAGAGGATATTAGTCCCGTATATTATATGTTAAACAAATATTATAAAATTATTAACAATATATTAGTGTATTTTATATTTTTCGTTCGTTAAGTTAATATAAATTGTGCTTTTTGTTCGCTTAAAATCTATATTAGCCAAATTAAATTTAGGTATATACTTCGTAAAATGAAACGGAATTATAGTTGCCAGTTAAAATAAAGAGCTGCCTGATTGGCATATTTTTAATTAAAAATAGTACTTAATGGCTTAGAGGAATTAGCAAGACTTCTTTTAAGAGTTCTTTTATAAATGATCTCACAATTCAGTAATCGTCACATACCTACACCGTGTAGATTAAAAAATAATTTACTAGACGTAAAAAGAGCCTTACGTAAATGTCATTACACAATGATAAGAAAATTTCATAAACAATAAACATGATATGGTATAATCGGAAGTCCTTATTGTAAAATTAGTTTTAACAGTCACTTAACATTCGTATAAAAGTCATCTCTCCAATATAATCTTATCTAAAAAGGTAGGCGTCATCTTAAATATAGACACACGTTATAAAATGTTTGATTACACGAATGGGGCAAAAGAGTTGCCACATTCAATAACACTAGGAAGGAAGATCGTGCCGTTGTAGTAGTGAAGTATATGGGTATTGGGTAACACGTTTTAGTCTCTACGAAGAGTTCTACTGTTTCAGACCGCGACAGGCGAAAGAAATCCTCTAATTATTCATAGAAGCTGGATTATCAATATTTCATCATCTAACGATACATATTTGTCGATAACTCGATATATGATAACATACACAATATGCGCTTAAACAACATGCTTCATATTTATTTGTCTACATCTATAACTACTGCAAAAACTTTTAACGAATTCATTAACTACGGCCGCGCGTTGCGACATAATATTGTACGTCAAACTGTTCCTCTAACTTTAACAATACACTTTCCACTAGAACGTAGGCCATCTTGAGCGGCATGTCACCGGATGCGTTTAAAATTTCTCAAAACTGGATATTTAAAGCTAAAATTGTGATTATATTAAAGCTTAGCTCCTTTTAGTCAAAATAGTGACGTAAAAGTTTCGCGCCAAAATCGATGTCGAATGCGTTTCGTTTTACGTTTTATATGGAGTAAAATTTTCAAGTTGCTGTAGTAGTCGGAATATGTTAGTATGTATATGGAATAAGGAGAACACTCTAAGGAAACATGAGGACATATTAGTCGTGAAATTTAAAACTGGATTTATTAATTTTTCGAGTACAACTTGTTTGTCAAAATCAGCCTCGTGAATCCTCAAAGGGCTTTTTCCTTACTTTTAATTGCTTTAGAGTTTCCTTACTTACATCAACTTGAAAATTTTCCCCGTACAAGCGGCGATGCGCCCGTGTGTACACAGCAAAATGATATGACAATTTACAAGAAGTGATATGATTACACAATGAAGATTGTACTACTAGATATGTACTTTAGCGATAAATGTTTTTAACAAGTTATGAAAAATTTGGTACAATTTTAAAATTATAAATGCTCCATATAAATGTCTTTTTCGTTGTAATTTATCGCTCTGGCAACACTGTCGATACGAGAAATAAGGTTAAGTACTTTTAAAGGATAAGAAAAGGGTTGTGACTCAATCACGACACGTACTGCAACAACGGGATGCCCTTATTTACACAATAAGCGTTGCATACGATAATCGTCTTCGAACCTTTGCTATCAACAAATAATCAGGAGACCCGATTACGTGACTCATCCGATTAGGATTGAAGCCCAAAGCCAAGTGAGGTCGGTTCGATCGTGAAATGGCAATGAAGTTAGCTTTTGTATAAGAGCTGTGCAGGTATTAGTGATGAGTCGAAAGTTAGTAGGAATGTGTCTGTACTCTTTGGTCCAAGGTTGAGTGTTGCCAGAGCGGTAAAATCGAGCGAGCGAGCGAGCACCATAGCGTTGTCCGATGCTAGACTATTCCTTGTCCGGTTTCCCGTTGGTGTATTGCGGTGGTGCGTTGGTTGTTTGCTTTTCCTCCGTCATCACTGACACCAGCTCTTCAACCGCTTTGCCGAGGTCATCTGTAAGGAAAGAGACATTTTGGGGTTAATATCTACTTCCAAATTATTTATGGTAATTTCAAAAAGTTGGCAACACACTCTAAACCCGTCAGGCTAAACGTGTTTCTATCATAAACTATATTGTAAGTTTAATATAAATGAGTTTGTGTGCAGCTTTACTTTTAATTTGAATAATGCATATGAATATCTTGTTATTACCACCCGTCGTATTGTGTTAGAATTAAAAAACTTTACCTCAAGGTATGCGTCCTGTTCACGAAAGCATTAACAGAAGAAATTTAATTTTATTATGTTATAAAAACATGTTATTCAAAACCAACAACGATTCGTGTGAACAAACTACATGCAAACGAAAACAACACGGGTCAAACCTATAAAAAATAAAAATCAGCAAATATAACTGTGTCTAAGCTCGCTAGAAAAAAACGTCAAACCAAAAAAACCGTTATGACAACAACTAACAACAAATAGATTGCTCGACATAATTAAATGATGTTATAAATAATTTATTGTGTTAAAAAATAATGAAAAAATTCTTTCAACTGGTATTCATTAAAATACAACAAGCACTATGTACTGATTTTTTCGCAATTTATTTACAATCTAACTATTATTTGATATAGATTTATCTTTGTCCGGTTAGCAAATTAACGATAAACGGAGAAAAAAAGCGTTCGGTTTTAAGCAAGAGATAACAAGGGATGCTGCTAGCTTTTAATACCTACATCAATAATATCTATAGGCGACGCATTATGAATTGAGGCGAGTACGTAATATATGTTTGTCTCCCTCGCACTTCCAGATGTTGCATTGTCAGTGAAATTTATTGTCTGACTCAGTTAAAAATACGTTGACCGTAAGTCGAGCAATCTACAGAGGTGTCTATCGAAGTCGAACCTGCGCAATGCATGAGCGAGTGCACGGCGTGCGGCGGCGGCGGGGGCCGCTCCAGCGCCTCGCGCTCGCGCTCGCGACCGCCATCTTGTTGTGCGCACACGTAACGTCAAACGTCAATTATTGACAGTTCCCATTTTGATTGTCATTCAAATGACATTAATACATTTACAATTATTTCTGTGGCAACACAAAGTTGTCACTCGAATAAGGTTCAAATTAGTTTAAGTTTACTTATAAATTTTATATATTGTAAATTACTCTACGTATCTTAGTATTCTTCTTTACATGAACCTTTACACATAAATTCTTATTTAGACATTTACAATTTGATACAAAATTTTAACCTTACTAGCCCATAATTTAAAATATACTTCAATCGATACTTATTTTTTATTCTATTTGAATTGCTTACTTAGCAGTATAGAACTCTCATCTACTTCTTTAATATTGCATGTATCACCAAATACGTATTGTCGATGTAGTATAGTGCGCGTCATTTATGTTTAGCGCTGGACGAGAATAGCTGCACATCGGTAGAATCGCGCTCGTAATTGACGTATTGGTGCGAGAAAGATAACACGACTGGGACAACCAATCAACGCTCGCGCACCCGACGATCACGCGCCCCCTGCGCCGCGCCGTTACCCGATCGATACCTTATTTTTGACTTCTGCGCAGGTTTCGTTCAGTGCTAAAGATTCGTGACGCGTACTATACCTATCTACGTATGTATTATCTGTGTAGGTGTATGTATACTATGTAGTGTCACTTGAGGGTACTCACTGGCATGCGCGTC
>DWAJ01005730.1:0-11174 GCA_018238005.1 Eurema mandarina | reverse complement strand
GCGCTGAACGAAACCTGCGCAGAAGTCAAAAATAAGATATCGAGGTAACGGCGCGGCGCGCGGGGCGCGTGATCGTCGGGTGCGCGAGCGTTGATAGGTTGTCCCAGTCGTGTTGTCTTTCTCGCACTAATACGTCAATTACGAGCGCGATTCTACCGATGCGCAGCTATTCTCGTCCAGCGCTAAACATAAATGACGCGACCTATACTCTTCCACGAAAACCATTTGTTAATGCGTTATAGTATGTCCGTTTCTTTACATACGAGTATTTCGAGTCCTTGAACGTAGGTACTTGTTTAACATGACACGACAATTCGTGGTCAGTTGCGGACCATCAAAAAAATCAAAACTTATTTTACAACGCTGGCTTTTTTTATTCTACTTAATTTGATCATCCACCCAAACAAATTCACAACAATGAACCACATGAACAAAATAAACATATTTTAATTAAAATTTTAATTATTCCAGAGAGACCTGTTAGTAAATCACTTTCGTTCAATAGAGAAGTACATACTATAGTAACAATACTGATTCTTTAAAACAATTTTCCTTTATTTGACTTTTAAGCAAAAACTTAACAATTCCGTCCTGCCACTCAAATAAATCACCAATCTACGTGAACAAAAAACCAGACGCTCCAAACATTTTTTCGGGCCTAAATTTAATGCTTCATGTCTTAAGAATTTATGAGCCGTCTTAAGCCTCTAATTCAATTCTTTCGCCTCATCGACCGACGATCTCAAGCGACACTAATTACATCTGGCTCGAGCTAAAGCCTACTTGGCAGGCAAATAACTTTTTACGTCTAAAAAATAAATTGATAAAAATGTTGTGTCACGTAAGAAGGTGCTATTCTCGCTTTTACCTTTGTATCTTTAATACTTTGTTGGAATACCGTTTCTTACCGTCTTCATCGAAAGTCTACACATGATATCCAGGCTTACCTGAAACAATTAAAAACACATACCTCAATAATCGTCAACAATATTAACGCAATCAAGTTTATTCACAAAAACAGTATCACTGATTCAGAAGCCTCATTACTGTATACCGAAGCGATTTCTTCGCCCAAATCTCACTAATAGAATTGCCTGTCTGTATTTCATTAGCAAGCTCATCAGCCACCTCCAGCTCTGTCGATTGATTAGTGTTTGGACTATTTATTATTTCCATACTACAATATAATGAAAAGACGTTTTTAATTTTATGAAATCTCAGGGTATAAGAAATCAAAATTTTAAATTTCATTTCATCAGCATATCGGTTATTAAAGTATTCCATAAAGTGTAAAATAGCTTTTTTATTTCTTTTTCTCTCCTAATAACACTTATAGAATTTCCTAAGTTCATCATCAGGGAAACTCGTTTACTAATACTTCCTGAGATTACCCGCTATTTATTGCTAACTGAGAACGCTTAATTATAAGATATTTTAAGAGAACACGCATTTACTCAATGAACCCAGATTCGGCGTAGAATTAAAATCATTGGCACTGAATTACATAAACACAATTATGGATTTTTGGAAATTTTACGTATGTTTACACACCCAACACGAATAGTCCACAACTTCAAATTTCACCAATTATTCAACTTCGATTACTTCATTAATGTACTCGCAAATGGTGTCCTATTACTTCATTTCCCTTGGAGACCTCCCCAAATCTCACTAATAGAATGGCCTATCATTATCAAGCTCATTATCAGGCACCCTTGTCGCCTGATAAGCCCGTGGATTTCGTTCTGTCGCGCTCCCATTATCCACTACAGTCTACAGAATCAACAAGTATTACAATTTAGAGGGCGTTTTTAAGCTCGGAGTTAATAGATTGAGAACCGTGTCGTCGAGATCATTTCATTTAACGTTTAAACGATGATACATCTGTATTGGATCTGGATCTGGTCTGGTATCATAAAATTTATTAAATTGAACTAGAGGATTTTCTGTTTTACATTATTCATTGTTCTTAAAATATTTTTTATCAACTTTATCATACGAAAAGACTTCTAATAAATTTTAAATAAAGAACCTAAAATGAAATCTATAGAACTTGTATTAGCCACTTCGATGTCAGCGAAAATTACTGCTAGTATCCGATCGGCAAATGGCCATATTAAAGTAACATGGCGTAATCTGATCAATATTACGACGGCTGTAAACCGTTCAGTTTCATTCCTAACCCACCCAGATAGGGTTACCTCTACAAATCTTATTAAGAATCAACTTCTAAAAAAGAAATTTGAATACTTGTATACATCTACATTTTATATTATCACTTCATTCACGTACGAACTAAAGTTGAACTTCTTTTAGAAAAAGGAGATGAGGACACTTGTTTTTCATATTTAATGTTGTGTTTGCTTGCCCAGTAACCAATTCACTTTACTCTTAAAACCGTAAAACGCGACAAGTTTCCTGCAAGAAATGGTACATTTCTTCAGTACAAGAAGTACGACGTCGTCTCTTCACCGTCGTCTTAGCAACCCTACGCCCGTTCCACGGCTTAGCCTGAACCGGTTTTACGATGCAGCCTCACGACTGGATGAGCGTAAACATTTACGTCGTGTATCACTTGTTTGTGACATCGTCAAACCTTATTGCCGGGTATAGCTGTCAATTCAGTAAGAGTCCTGTGTACGATCATTTGAAACTTTCTGCCTCATAGCTTATCAAGGCCTTGAATTAAGGTAAGAGAAATTACTGCGTATATTGCGACCTTTTTCTGATTGGTGGTTTAGAGGAAAGATCATTTGGCGGTGGGGAGTCCTGATAAAGAACTAAATATCAAAATGACTTTTTAAAGCTTGATAGGCTTAATTCAAACTATAATCAATTTTATTCCAAAGGATAATCAATCCATTTTTTATTATTAAAACTATATATATTTAACTAACAAAAATTTCGACAACCTACCTACAAGTTCGACATGTTATAAATAATTTAGATTCCTGCATCCTACATTCCTGAACCCTGCATTTTAGATCAATACGTCAGCAGTCAACCTTGAGACATGTATCTTCATATCTCGCACCTCTCGTCTTCAAGTAAGTACTATCTCAAGAGCCAATAGCGTTCAGGAGATTTAGGATAATCCCCGCGGCTCTGTCACGTAATAGATAATAAAGGAACGTCACTCCGTCTGACGTTCGTGACATTCATTTAGAGGCTCATCATTAGCTAAGCTTTAGAGAATTGTTTATTGTTTGATTGTAACCAAGGCTTAAGCAGTATAATTACTATATTATATATTTATTTTTAATTTATAATATATTACATTACGATGATTCTCGAAGAGAACATGCATCTATCTAAAAGGTCGGAAACCCACATAAATGATTTTAATAGAGAAACCGACTTCGCGTTTTAAAATTAATAACTCATATAATATGGACAACCATTTTCAAAACTGCCCGAGCACGTGCGTATAATTAAAAAGTAAATTCAAAATCGCTTCACGCAATTTTAAAATCTGAAGCAAGAACTTCCTCTTTTTTCAGAGTCAGTTAAAAATCAAGCCAAAGACGTCAATTCACAGTTTTTATATAAAATACAACTTGTAAAGTTTTATATTAGTATGTTAAGGTCAAACATTGCAATCTGAATTTGACCCACTTCCCAATGTCCGATTACGCTGAAATCTAGCACGCATATATGAGCGGGAAAACAATGCGATATTAAAAGCTTTTTAAAATGCATTGTCATCCAAACAGAACGATTCACTTTTCAGAGAGCACCAGTTTTTCGAAAGACCTACATAGAAACCATTTAGAATTGCATGTTTCTCGCCATTTTTATTTGCTTTTTAACCTCAATTTAAATTTTATTTTTTAGTTGATGAAAGAGGCTTTTAATCTATCTATCTCTGATATCTAATTACAAACATGTTAACAATTATTCAAATGTTATGTTTTATGTTAATAATATTTTTTTAAACAAGGATCTTTTAAACATTTCTCTTCTATTAGGACCCAAACTTAAGCTAAATTAGTTAAATGAAAACATTAATTAGTAACACCCAGGATACAATAAATATATTTCTATATTAATTATTGGCATTCCATCGCTATTTGCTGTGCCACATTTTCCACTTTTTCATTTCCGTTTTCTTTTTCTATTTACCCCCTATTTTCCAAATTTTCGAGATACCATTTTTCTCGTTTCGACACCACTTCTTGCAACCAGCCTTGAAAAGGAATCCTTGAAATATTTTCCCCTTTTCATACAAGACTTGGCAAAACATCTTATTCTGTTTCACAGTACCTTAAATCTTGAAAAAACAAATTCAAAACCAAACCGAACAAAGGTTAATATTTAAATATGTACATACAAATGTTTTCATAACAATAACAACGTCGAATGCCATGCTAAGATTATATATGTATCTCAATCGACTCATTGCGTATGTATGAAATCGTATTGGGTATATTTTTAGTATGAATACTCGTATACTACGTTTGTAAAACCTCCACAAATCACTCATCGGTAAAAGACGTATGAAAATCCGTACAATACTAAAAAATCATATAGATATAAGTTATATAAGTAATGTAACTGCAGAACTTAAGATTTAACTAAAGCTCGGTTCAAAATCTAGAAAATATGAATCCCAACAATCACAGCACCGATTTCATTTTACCAAGTCAAACCATTCGTAAGCTCTATATGATACTCATAATTAATTTACGTCTCGAAATAACACTACATTATACTTGAAACAAAAGAAACATTGAGAGGTCAGCTATTACACTGGTAAAACCCCTGAAGACATACCTAGTATTTAATTGACACTGTAATAGTTTAAATAGGCCAAATTTGAACAGGCATAAAACACACCCTACCCACGACCACCACAACCACCAACACACCAGTAATACAATTAAACCAGATCAATAACCCCTCATCGCTCGAGATCATAAAATTTGCAGGCATCCCGAAACCCTTTCAAACAAACTCGTCAATCCGACGTAAGCCTCCATTTAAATTTTTATTCATTTCATACAATTCTAAACGGAATACTTTCGAATACCGCTCATAAGATATTCTGTGGGCATAATGTATTCAGCCGCGAGTACACCGGCTGATGAAAATACGTTGGAACCACTGGTAGTCGAACTTGAAAAAACAAGCTAGAAAAATTCGAGTTACATATTTATATTTAATATTAAAACTAGCGAAACGTTCTGGCTTCGCTCGCATTTATTATGATCTAAGCTATCCTATCTTTTAAGTTGGATCAAACTGTTTGTCACACAGTTTGCAAATTTAATTTAAAATCACTTCAGTTTTTTAGGAGTCAACAACGTGATACGTAATTTATATATATAATAAAATGAGTGCATATTATCAGAGAACAGTTTCATTCAGAACAACAACATCACCCACAGCATTTGGAAGAGGCTTATATTGCAAGCCTTTGAGAAATATTTCCAGGGAAATAGATGAAAATAATAATTATTATCAAATAACCTACTTATATTTTGTATTAAGAATAATTATTAATATTCCTATTACTATTAAGCATTTGATTACTCGAAGGGAATGGACAACACTTATCGAGTTCGACACGTGTCGACTTAAAAAGGTTATGCATATGGAAATTCGCCTTGATACGCCTATACAATACGCGTACAAATTGGTGTTGTTAGAAAATGAAAAATACAAGCCATTCCATATAATGGGCGTAGTTTAGGAAGTGGCCTAATAGCGCTCAGCTACAGCGATAATGCGCGAAATACACACTTCATACCGTGTATTTCCCTACTCATTTATTACTTTTGTTAATAACTTGGACTTTCAAAAACTCTTTAAATGTATTTATATATACTGTAAACTATAAAAGCTTATTAAAAAATTGATCATAACAAAACATCTTAGCACCAAAGTATTTATAGTTGCTTGAATTCAAAGGAGGAAACGAAAAATTCAAAGGATGATGATGAAAACATCCGTTTACTACCTACCTACCTAACTACCTAACTACCTTCAAATCTATGCACAGATTTTTGCTTTGCTCCATTTGATTAGTTATTATAAGAACGATGAGCTATCGATAGTCAGTAATACTTTTGAATCGTCATATTATTACGAAAGAATAACATATCGGCACAACAATACAATCTTTACATGCTTAAAACCAGAGGAGACACCCAATATTCTACTAGACAGATAAGCAGTAATTTAAAAAATCTAAAATCATCACGTATCGAAAGAGTTATCCGACTATCAATATCTCTGTGCCATTAGTTTATACCGTCTAATGACATTAAACCGCCTCATTAACCGGTTACAACCGGTTCGCCCGGATATAGCGCTTAATCGCCCTAACGATACCTTGAGCTAATTCCATCTTCTCCCTAGTTACGGGATGAACGTCTTATTTACCGCTAGCTTAACTTAAATTATCTAGTTTACTAATAGAATATTTTTTATAAAATTGTCTTTAAAAAAATATCTGCCATCTCACTTCCACCCTTTATCCTGTCTGTATTCCCATCTCTGTCACACATGTTAAAAAGTTTGTCTATGGGCAGCAATAGTCATTCACTATCAGGCGAACCTCATACTCAGTTCTCGACATAAAGATCAGACTTTGATACACCGTATTCCGACATGTACAGCTCAAAGTTAGGCTACAATGAAAGTGCGAAGTTAGATCGTTAGCCAAATTGCTGTAGTCACCGAGCAATTAAACTCAAACGTATGACACGACGAAAGACGAAAAAAACACTCCCTTCGTTCTGCTACAACGACAAAATCAGTACGAGTATAACTAGGCTTATATAGAAACACTTGATTTATCCTTTCAAATTTAAATAAAAATTAATAGTTGATCAATGAGTCTTAAGTCTTAAGCCAAACTATTAAGCATAAGTAAATAACACCAACTACAACTGGAGAACTACTAACGCTTTCATAGTATCGTATCAATTCCGATTGCAGTAAACTACTAAAAATATAATAAAAATATAATCGATAGAACTACCATTCTATTACAGTATTGAATCTATAAATATTTCAATAAGGTATAAAGGAATCGACAAACACTTCAATACCGCACAATTATCACTTCTACTCGTGTTTGTTCTTAAATTACGAGTATCGTACAATCGATACGTCACAGTCAATTAGATTACCTATTATATCTTGACCTGCAGTGTATATACAATCTGTACATTACGAAGGTCTGACGTATTTTGGTCATGGTCGCTTTTCAAGGTCAATGTCAAAGTCTGCGTCAGTCAATTCCGAATAACCAGGCCGAGAGTGTAACGCACTCATGCGTTTGAGTCAATTTTAGAGCGTAAAGAACCTGCTGGTATCAATTATCAAAATGATTTTTTTTTTAATTTCGATTATGATTTTGCCCATAATAATTCTGTACACAAGGTATTTTGAGCATTATAGCATCGTACTAGCAAATGACGTCATATGACGTGTGAACTTATAGTATCAAACTAAGACGTAATTAGACCTTTTTTGTGATAAATGTTTTTTATTTATTCACGGTCCACCAACATGAAGTGAATATCACGTAAATGTTTACATTTTATCAAATATTTTGAACCAAACTGTCACCGTTTTTATACAAATACTAGCTGTTGCCCGCGACTCCGTCCGCGTTTACTTTCATAAAAAAATATTCCCCTGGAAACTGGATAAAAAGTATCCTATGTCCTTCTCTAGGTTCTAAACTACCTCCCTGCCAATTTTCAGCTAAATCGATTTAGCCGTTCTTGAGTTATAAGTGAAGTAACTAACACGACTTTCTTTTATATATATAGATGAATACGAGTGACAGTTTGGTTCAAAATATTTTATAAAATATAAACGTTTACGTGTGAACACACAAATAGTTCAAACATCAGCATGTTCTTGTTCGTGTGTATAAGTATTTGTAGTACAATAATTGAGAATTGAGTCATTGAGAAGTAACACCACAATTAGAGTCAATTGACACAGTGTACCTACCTCGCTTGTATTCTACGTCTCAAAATGTAATCTTAAAACAGACACTCTCTATTAATATACAAAGTCTTCTTAATAGAGCTACTAAATAATACAAGAATATCACAGAAGCCCTATACGTTTTTCTACAATCTTAATACTAATAAATGTGAATGGATATATACTAGTTTTTTTTTGGTCAAAAACGTCATCGTCTTCGTCTCAGCCGCAGGACGTCCACTGCTGGACATAGGCCTCCCCCTTGGACCTCTACATATACCAAGGTCAAAAGCAATTGATTAGATCTCTATAACTCTATTAACGGCTACTACGGCCAGTTATAGTTACATCAACAAAAATCGCATAAAACATCGATAGAGAAACTCCTTTAAAGGCTATTTAAGAACATCAATAGTCAGAGGCAATTGCTTATCATTATAGATATTTCCTAACACATAAAAATAACGATATACAAGTATCCTCTAATTAAAACTTACAAACTCCTTCTATTCTTGATTAGTTAAAGATAAATAAAAACTAATAAAGTTATATATCAAATAATTGCTTTCGCCAACTTGTCGAATATTACAGTCCACACGAGCGCACGACGTGGAACTTTAAAAGCAAAATGAAACAAAAATGTATTCGACTAACGTCGAGCTTTCAAAGATGAACTTTTCGCATCTGTTTTTATCGTTTTTCAAATTATGTAAAATTAACTTTATCTCGTTTCATGTATGACCTTTGTAAAACCTGCTTTATTTTACACATATCTGACTTGTGACTTAATACCTACCCTGAATGTACCTCTTTTTTCTGCGTGTGAATCATTTTCACGCTTCAAGAAAAATTCTAAAAAAGAAGCATATATTATTTTTTTAGTTAAGCTGTTCACGATTTGTGCACTTAGCAACACATTTGGAGATTATTTTTTATATTATGGATGAGATGATTAATAAGTAGGGATGAAAACGAATCTAACATAGCAAAGATGATTAAAATCTAAACAAAAGAAAGTCGTGTTGGTCATATTAAAAATGCTGTTATCTTAGATAATATTTAATGCAATATTTTTATCCTTCAATACTTAGTTAAAAGCACATATCTTTCGCACACTACCATCTGGAGCCTACGTATCGTGCGAAAGAGATAACGCAGTATCGAGCCAAAATTAGCCCGCGTTCTCTTTCTAAAGACCGAAGTGCATCGCCGCACCTGCTACAGATACTACATAAAGACTTATAAATTTGTAAAAGAAAGCGTACACTTAAGATACTTATATTTTTAGGATAGCTTTTTCTTTCACCTAAATTCGACGTTTGATAGACATTATAGTTTCCTCTGCGACAAACATTTCCACTTGGGTCTATAAATATTAATGCGTCTGAGTCTCAATAGATACGAACAATACCAAGTTAATATTTTAGCTTTAGGAAATGATGTCTATCCGTTACGTTTTCATACCTAAAGTACTTTTTGTTCTAGTTTACTAAGGGATACAAAAAGCAATAAAATTAATTTCTTAGCTTTAGTAAGAACTAAGAAGACTATCTATGAATCCTTACTTTTGAATATCCATACTGCTTTTTATCGTATATTTTATGGTTAGCCAAGCAAATAAGTATTACCTTAAGATACACATACCTACATCATTGTTTAAGTAAAATTATTCATTGATTAAAGGATCAAAAATATAAAGTTAGGCAAAGCATTTTCGTAGCACACAGACAATCGCTCGAGAGCACTTATAAGAATTGTAATTTTACAAATAAGCCTTAAATAAATGCTTGTAGTATTTAAGCCGAAATCTACGGTGACCTTACAAAAGCATCTTCGGGAGCGCTAATTAAGCAACGTCATCAATACAGCTGTTGAATGAAAATGCCAGAATGCCTCTAAACCCACTGCAGACAGGTAATAATTACAAACGCTGAGAATCAAAAGGTAGGTATCTCTTCCCCTGAAGTCAGTGACTCGACTAATTCTATTAACTGTTTGTACCTTTGATGATACACATTTTACGTGTAATGATAAATCTATATATTGAAATATTTTTCAGTATATTTACTGATGAATAAATTTATGGGAAGAAAAAAAATGTAGACATTTGCACAACAAATCAAGTCAAACATCTTTTATACATATTCATCTAGGCTCACTCTTCTCTCCTTAATTCAACCTAGCTTCCTTTTCGAACCTATCGCTGGTAAACGTTTTGTAATACCATGACGATTCAAAAGTGTTATGTTAAGCTATATGTAGCCTAGTTGAATAAATATGCTTTTGACTTGACTTTGACTTCTCCTACTCTGAAATAACCCTTCTTCCTTTTCTAACTCTCACAAATAATGTGGCGTTTTATTGAAAAAAATAATCTCCAATTCCATTCACTGTTTCTTTCCTCCTTGAACCAGACAACGACAGAAGCCCACAAATGTTACCCTTTTATTTTATTATTGTTAGTAAAAACCCATTCTATAAACCAACTTCTATCTCCTCATTAATACCAAAAGCTGACCGTTCTTTAAGATCGATTCGGTCCAGAACTGCTGCCACACACAGACGGTGTCTTTGATGTGCAAACGATCCTTACTGGAACCCTTTGTTCCCACATCACATCACGAGCTGCGACAGATGTGGGTCATTGCTGGTCTTATAGGAAATACGTGGCACGTTATATGAAAATGTTAGCCTCTTTACCAAAAAAACGCCTGACGAATACCTTTAATCTAATATACATATTTTGTTAGTAAATAAAAGGTGTGCGTCGAGTAGAGGCGTATATTCAAACTGAGGCCTACATACAAGAGCGCGCTTAGCAACTAATCTACTCACTATTATATTATTATATGTAACAATTGTAACACATAATGTGTCATTATAACAAATAATTAAGTACCACTTATTTACTTATTTAGGAAAGCACTGTCTACAGAGAAGATCCCACAAGCAACGATTTCCGTATAGTAAATACAACTAAAATTTTAGAAATTACTTTGTGCGAATCAAATTAAAGTAAATATTATTTACTTAGGTACATGCTTTCATATAAAACCCATTTATTAGGAAAACATATGAAGACTGCAACAAAGATTACAGTTTATACAAGATAAAGTAAAAAAACTAAAACCCAACTACGACAAAAAACGACGCTGAAAAAGTATAAAAGTACCCCATGAATACAGGTAAAGTCACAAGCAAATGCTAGTAATATATATATATTCGAA
>DWAJ01005729.1:0-11174 GCA_018238005.1 Eurema mandarina | reverse complement strand
CAATTCGAACCAGTAGATCCTGAGATTAGCGCGTTCAAACTAACAAACAAACAAACAAACTCTTCAGCTTTATAGATTAGTATAGACTAGCTGACCCGTCAGGCTTCGTACCGCTTCAATTAGCGTTTGTATGGGAAATAGAAAAGGGCTGTTTTTATGGATTTCCTGGCGATTATTTGAATATTTTCCACCTTTTAAATCCTAGACCTCCATGAACATTTGAAGACCAAGATAAGACAAATCCGTTCAGCTGTTCTCGAATTTTAGCGAGACTAACGAACAGCAATTCATTTATATTATATACTAGTTGTGCCCGCGACTTCGCCCGCGTAGAAAAGTGACTTTGGGCAGCATTTTTGAAAATGCCTGAGCCGCGCCAACAAACGTTGAGCGAGTTCAACGTGATTCTTTAAATTGCCATAACTTTTGTATTTATCAACCGATTGACATAAATTAAACACTAAATGTTAAGTAAAGCTTACTATAATATATCATTGAAAACCCCATCTAGATAGGATAAGCCGTTTCTGTGATTAGCGTGCACAAACAAACAGACAAAAATTCCAAAAATCATTGTTTTGGGTTCTATTGCATTAATAAAGGTCTCCTATAATATTTTTTCTCATAAATCTTCCATGTACAGACAGCGACTCGTTACGTTTTTATTATATGTATAGATAGATATAGATAACATATTAAATTTTCAAGTTAAAACCGGTGAAGGAAAAATTAGCTAAGTGCCTATTTTGCCTCGGGGCTGGAAACGGGGCGCGTCGAACCGTTAAAGTTTCCCAACCCTCCGTGTTGTTTTAATTATTAAACCGTTAAGAAATTCCGATTTGGGACTTATTTTATGAGATTTAGTGGCAGAATATTGTGCTACTGCTGCTCCCGCTCACCGAACGAAACGCAGTGACATCTTTAAAAGTCAAGACATCGGTAAAAGTGGTAAATGTTTTGTAATACCATGACGATTCAAAAGTGTTACTTTATGTAGCCTAATTGAATAAAGATACTTTTGACTTTGACTTTGTTGAAATGCAGTTGACATCGGTTCTCTGTGGAGGAGACCATCCTAGTTTCCAATTACAGAGAATATTACGCAAGCAGCGATACTTGATAATAATATATGATGATAATATAAAAATAACTATTATAGTGACATGTCTAAATAACTTACTAGTTTTTTTTTATAATGATGGGAAACGAGCTGGACGCACTCCTGATGGTAAGAATAACGCCAGCCCATAGCCAATGCAGTGCCAACCCAGAACTATGCTATAAAGCCCAACTCCGGGCAGACGTGCACTACACCGACGCTCCCCACTTTGAGTCATCAGATGTTAAGACTCATTAGCCCAGTAATTTTTCAATTACAGAGCATAGTGCGACATTTCGATCAATGTCAAGTTAAAGAAAAAGATTGGTTAATTTTCTGTCACTGCACGTGTAATTACACGCATCAAGCGAAAGCACTACTTAGTACTTTTAAGAGCTCTCAATATATGAATCAACCAAATCTATTTAGTACTTTTTGCGTGAAAGAAGTACAAACTTACAAACATCCACACTCAAAAACTTTCACAGTTATAATATTAGTAATAATATATATCGGAGCAGATGGACGAAAAGAATAATCAAGATAGTGAAAACTATTGCAATATTAGTTAATTAGTCGAACCTCTTTGGTTTATTACTATGTTTAAATTCAAACTTAAAAGAATTGTGTGGCATTTGTCAGTTGCTATAAAAACGTCAGCATTGTGAAAATAATCAGATATTGGATAATTTGTAGTCGAGCAGAATATACGCCGTTATTCTGATACTCTGAAGTTTTACTTATTAAGAACCTAAGAAAGAGCCATCATGAAGCAAACAATCATCACCTCGGCATCACTACAACTACTACGACCTCACTCTCTGCGACATATATTTATATTCTTAAATTCGCAACTAAAGTTTCACTTCGCCACCTGTTTAATTTCTTTTAAAATTTTAGCTGTCTAATGCCGGAATACTGAAACGCATCTTAAATTTAAGTACAACTTAAACCGGTCCGATCTGACAGTTCGCCATACAATCTGTCAAAATTACGAGACTTAGGGCGTGCTTTAATTTAATTTGCGTATGAGTACTTGGCCGTAAATTGCCTGAAAGAAATCACTTTGAAAAGACAAGGCCGTCTTTTACTAAAATTACTATCTAGGTAAAAAAAACACGAATATATATACACGAATGTATTATAAATATAAACCTTCCTCTTGAATCACTCTATCTATTAAAAAACCGTATGAAAATCGGTTGCGTAGTTTTAAAGATTTAAGCATACCTAGGAACAGATAGAAGAAAGCGACTTTGTTTTAGACTATGTAATGACATAGAATAAATAAATATATATCTTAATAAGCTTGTAGCGAAGACCTGAACCTTCAAGTAGGGGTAGCCAACCCCTCCAGCTAAACCCTATCGAAAAGTGTTAACCAAATTAAATTGCCACTTCGCAAGCGATCACACATAGCTTTAAATTAATAGGAAGTCAAAAACAAAACGCTTTGATTAATGGTATTACAAAGGAGCACGATATATTAGGGGCGGCGTGGTTTTGACAAGGGAGGTAAGAAGTCGCGCGGGGCGCTGGAGCAAGGCAGGGGACATAGCGATTCTTGCCTGTTTTCTTACGTAATAATATTGAAGGCTTGAAATTCCGTGTTTTCTTTACCAGCCGGAATATTTATTTATTTATTTATTTAACCCCCAAAACACTTACAAGATTCATTTAGAGTCAATTAATAAGCAACTTAATTACATATACAACATAATTAACACATGCGCGATACAGGTTTTCGATTTTATACCATAATTAAGTCAAGGGTTAAAGATAATTACAAACAATTATGAAAACAGATTAAAATAACAGGTCAAGATAACAATGTCAGTTATTATTAACTACGGATATTTAGTAATTTATAAAATAAATTTATATAGTAGCATGTCAGTTTATTATTAAGTAGTCAAATATCAAGTATGCGTACCTATTTTATTTTATTTAAAATAATATGAAATTGTTTTTTTAAATGTTCTAATCAATCGGCAAATAGATCCAGTTCGTGATGTTAGGCAAGTATAGTACGCGTCACGAATCTTTACCGCTGAACGAAACCTGCGCAGAAGTCAAAAATAAGGTATCGAGGTAACGGTGCGGCGCGCGGGGCGCGTGATCGTCGGGTGCGCGAGCGTTGATTGGTTGTCCCAGTCGTGTTGTCTTTCTCGCACCAATACGTCAATTACGAGCGCGATTCTACCGATGCCCAGCTATTCTCGCCCAGCGCTAAACATAAATGACGCGTACTATACTTTGGTCTTTTTGTTAATGTCCATGGACTTAATTTGAACATTTAATTCTTTAGTTATGAAAAATATTAATTATTAACTTTGTAATAAACTTCTTCTAAAAATTTCAAATTTTTAGAGCTGCTATGTGAACAATAATAACATTACTAATAAATTAAATACTTCGCTTTTTTATTTTATTTTTTATTTAGGTGAACTACTGTTTGTTACTAAACTACTAGATGGCGCTGTATCATAATTGAACACAATATTTTTTATTTTTTTAATTGCTTAAAAACAGAAGCTTTTGCCCGCTTTTCTATAACAAAAATGTAACAACGCCATAGAAATATCATTGCTCCGTAATTAAAACCTTACACAACAAGGTTTGTTCGAGGCCGGATATTACGTAATATAGGCAATTTGTTTTACTTATAATTTCGCTCAACTATGATTGATGTGGTTGTGATGCTTTGATAGATCATACGCGAAAATGTTTTACGGAAGTAAAAGTGAATGTAGTAAGGTTTAAGAGGTTAATTTTAGGTCATGTTTTTGAGTAAATAAATAATGTATGTGTACGAGTATGGTGAGAATTTATTTTTTGTTCGTTAAGTATGAGAGTTATAACGGAAATCAAATTTAAGTATGTCTTAGTTTTAGTTATTTAGTAAGCTACTTTTAAACCGATTTAAAAAAGAGGAGGTTTCTTAATTCGACCTTATATATGATGCTTTTTTTATTATTGTAGTGGTAACATTATGTGCGAGTCTGACATAATCGCAGCTCCACCAAGGAGGACGCCGTATAAAAAATATTGATATAAAAATATAGTGTAAAAATCTATAACTACCTTTTTTTATAGAGGGAAATGCTTTTATGCATACCCGCCGCGTGGCTTATGCCTGATGGTACGGTGCGGTGGGTTATGTGGGACTCGCCTGACTATTGGGAGAACCCCCAGCCAATTAGAATACCCACAAAAACCCTCTGCCACTCTTGGCCCTTGTGTCGGGGTGGGTGGTCACTGTTAAAAGTCAAAAGTCAAATGTATCTTTATTCAATTATGAATTAGGCTACCATGACGATTCAAAAGTGTTACTAAATAACGCTTTTTCGCAAATTTATCAATTGGCGACTAACGACTATCCATTCATAAGGTTCTAAATGGTTCAACCAATCACAGAAGAGCTTTTAATTTAACGCTTTTTTAAAATACGTAAAATAACACACTGCTCTGTCATTTGTCGATGTTGACAGTTATTCAAGCAAAATCAGAGCACACATGGCGTCTGGTTATTGCTTACCTACTTATTTTACGCGTAAGTTCGGTAAGTTTATAAATTTGCGAAAATGTGGTCGTAAAATAATACAATTTGTCTCTCAAGGAAGTTTATAAATTTCCTAGAAATTTTATAAATTTGGTGTTCTTGTTATCTTCCGGTGACATAGGTATATAACGCATAGATTGTCATTTCATAATCGTCGCGCACACAAGCCAATCAATAAAAATAGAATGGATGGTATAAGAAATTTACCCTTTAAACGTGACAAAACTTAAATCTACGAAAAACATACGATACACTGCGGCGGCGATTAACTAAATTGTCTGCTTCACTTTTTGTCAATGACATAAACTTTAAATAATAATAATAAATAAAAATAATTATATTAAATAATAAAAATAACAACACAGTTAGCACCTTGTAATACACGTAATTAATTTCATATTTTAGTTTTTACAACCGCTATATTGCCACAACTCTGTGTAGCACTAGATGGCGCTGTAACATAAATTCTCACATTTATTTTTAATTCATTTATTTTTTCCCCTAGGTACAAATTGAAATAATTATATTTATAAAAATATATTATGATGGTAATATCAAAACAAAGTTGCTTCGAAAACTTTTGTTAATACCATCATTACAGCTGCTGTCAAAGTGTCATAATATGTGAAACGCCATTGTCAAACTAAAGTGTCAATTGTCATGTGTTTTTATTATGATATATCAACGTCGCTATAAAAATAACTAAATTAAATTAGGCAATTATAGTGGTTATACGATAGTCCTAATAGCTTGTTTAAAAAAATCAATTAATATCTTTATACTATTGACGTGTCCGTAGTATTATTTACAGAAAAAGTTTGACATGCACACGTATTAAAGATCGTACGAGAATATCATCAAAATGGATGTTCCCACAATTGAGAAAAAGAATTTAGCACCTGAAGTAGCTGTTAGCGCCGTTTTAGTGCCAAGTCAAGAGCTTCCAGCCGAAACACCTACTGTTTCTGGATACGACTGGGAAAATGGTACCGACTACAATAAAATATTGGAAAGCTACGCCCGATCTGGATTCCAAGCATCGAGTTTTGGTAAAGCAGTGACGGAAATCAATAAAATGCTTAAATGCCGCGCAATACCGCTTACAGAAGAAACGTGCGATCCCTATGAAGAAGACATCTTTATAAAGAAGAAGACTAATTGTACTATTTTCTTAGGATACACTTCCAATATGATCTCATCTGGGTTACGAGATACTATACGCTTTCTAGTAAAAAATAAACTCGTCGACTGCATTGTGACCACGGCAGGTGGTGTAGAAGAGGACTTTATTAAATGTCTCGCTCCTACGTATATCGGAGACTTTAATTTAAGCGGAAAAATGTTACGAACTAGAGGTATCAATAGAATCGGTAATCTATTAGTTCCAAACGATAATTACTGTTTGTTTGAAGAGTGGGTTACGCCTCTACTGAATGAAATGTTAGACGAGCAATTACAGGATGGTGTAGTTTGGACGCCTTCAAGAATCATAGCTAGATTAGGTGAAAGAATAAACAATGAGAGTTCCGTATGTTACTGGGCATGGAAAAACAATATTCCTATCTTCAGTCCAGCACTTACCGATGGATCTTTAGGAGATATGATGTATTTCCACTCCTATAAGAGACCTGGACTTGTTATCGATATACTTGGAGATCTGAGACGTCTTAACACAATGGCTGTGAAGGCTAATAATACGGGTATGATTATTTTAGGCGGAGGTGTAATTAAACATCATATTTGTAATGCAAATTTAATGAGAAATGGAGCCGATTTTGCTGTTTATGTAAATACGGCAAGTGAATTTGATGGTAGTGATTCAGGAGCTCGGCCCGATGAGGCAGTATCTTGGGGCAAAATAAGACCAAATGCTACACCAGTTAAGTTGTATGCCGATGCTACTTTGGTCTTCCCATTGCTAGTTGCCCAGACATTCGCCAAGCATCATTTTAGCAATAAAAAGAATGTGTAAATAAAATTGTGTTTTATTTTCTTTTAAATTGATTAAAATTTACTAAAAATAAACATGCTTTAACAACTATTTTTAAATTATTGCTCTTAACCAGCTATTTTTTTTTAAATAAATATAAAAACTATTTAAAACGCCATCTAGTGTATTTCCTTTGTATTATTTTTGGTTTAAGAGACCTCTATCGTTTATTGTAAACACAAATGTTAAAGAAGTAAACAGTTTTTACAGACTTGCTATTTTAATTCGCTTAAAAATGCTATTCTAAATATCTAATTAATAATTTTATAGCCCTCCAAAGATAATCATGGAAAAAATTTCTGAACGAAATTTCAAAAAAGCTCTCTCGCAATGTGAATGAACTGTCAAAATTAGATCTGAAGTTATCTGCTGTCTGGTACCAAAAGCTTTTTACGCGTGTGTGCGTTGTATTGCTTAAAACTGTCAATGTGTGCTGTCTGTGAAAACCGTCTCGCATTCAAGTTAAAAAGCTCACTGGCTCAGTCTGTCCGCGTCTGTTTGATTGAATCCAGTTGTGATGTATTTATACTTCTAACATCATATCTAAAGTCTTCTAACTTAAAAATGGTCAACAAAGTACTGTATTTGTTAATATAAGCCATATTGTGCGCGTTTTATACAAAATTTTGATACTAGTGTTACAAAATGTGTTTGTATCGCGGTGTTATGTTCGTTTTTCTCCTAAGCGGTAAGTCTGATCCTTAGTCCTGGGCTATTTTTAGGTTTACGGTCATTCGGGGCAGATATTGAGATTTCGTTAGGATATGTAATTCGTTGCACGTCGCCGCCTCCTTTGATGTTTGTTTGTTAATGTGTTCGTTTGATCTTAGATCTACCGGACATGTTTTGCGGTTGTTTATGCTTTATTATTTTAAGTGTTTTGTATTCTTGGATATTATCATATTAGTCTTCTTAATAGTGTTGTCATAGATAATAAATTTAAACGAAAGTTATCGTATTGAAACACGTGAAGTTAAATTTTTAAATATAGAACAAACAAATTTCGTATTTGAATTCGAATTTTTAATAAATTTAAAATAATCTTATCTACCATCAATTATTTATCTTATCTCAATAATTAATCATTAATAGTTTATCAAAGCAAACAGAAAGAAATTTCAAATTACTTTAAATACAAATTAATTCAAATATTTTTTTTTATATCTTAAGTGTTTAAAAATTCCATTCTTACTAGAGTACTATTTTACTTACTAGAATATTATTTTTAAATGACAAAGATTCTTATCAAGTCACACTTAAATAAATAAAAAACTTTAAATATTAAAACTAAACTTACATTTTTTCTTTTATCCCATTGTATTAATGGTGACCGTCTGTATGGTGAAAACTGAAAAGCCAAGATTTTATTACGGTTAACCACAGAATATGCTTAGACTATATTCTACTGGACACTGGTAACATATTAGATTAGATTAGTAGATTTTTTTCGTTAAATATTGAACTATGTGGCTTATTGTTTTTTAAATATTTTATGGTCAGTCAAAAATATATTATATTAATTTTGACTGACTAACTATTAATATTATTATTGTTATTTGTTGTAAAAATATAGTACATAGGCACATACTTTTACTATAATTAAATAAAATTTAGCATCATGACTAATACATGGTACTTACTAATTATAAGGTTTTTTATGCAAACACTTAGCACTAGATTAATATTAGAATTCTAAACTTAGGCGACTAAGTATACTGTACTTAGTCTTAACTTAACTCTAACTTATTAAAGTTGTATGTAACACACATATAAAAAAATCGATTTAAGCAGATAGTATGCTATTCAAGTTTTTACTTAAACAGACAAGAAAATTTTATTGATTGAAGTTATTTTATACTTTTGTAATTGTCTGCACATGACATTTCGTAAAGTTAATACTAATATTACAAGGGTGAACAGTTTGTTTGTCTGAACACGCTTATCTCAGGAACTACTGGTTCAAATTAAAAAATATTTTTCCTTTGGATAGTCCATTCATTGAGGAAGGCTCGATTGCAACCAATTGAAGTAAAGTATTTTCTAAGATTTAATGTAAAATAAAGTGTTATCTATGCAACATATAAAAATGAAACCCATTTTCCGTTGTCACGATATAACATGAAAATGGCTTGATGGATTTGGCTGATTTTTTTTGTTGTATTTGTTATTATTAGGAGAAGGTTCTTATGTAAGAAAAGATTAGTAATTCTCTTTTTTGATATTTCATGATTAAAGGGCGATACGAAGTACGCCGTGTCAGCTAGTAAATAATAAATATTATAAAGTACTTTGCAATTAAGGCTGTTAAAAACTTCTTTAACATGATTGACAACCGCTTAGCGCAGTGGTAGCAAAACTGCTTTCTGCGCGAAGAGTCGTGGGTTCGATCCCCACACCGGAAAAATATATTTGTAATTTACATTTATATTTTTCTGGGGTCTAGGTGTTGCTATGTATTGTATGTTTGTATTTACAAAAGAAAAGTATGTATATGTAATTTATTCCATTATCTAGTTGCCATAACACAAGCTTTTCCTTAGCTTGGAACTTGATGGTGCTGTGAAAAAATGTCCTGATATATTATTATTATTTTCATAATAGCAGTAATAGAAGCAGACAAAGTCATTGTTAATAGCTAGTAATATATAAAGTCTGTTTTGTAATATTAGAGGGTAAAGTTTTAAACTCGGGGGTGTCATTTGCGTTCTACCTTATTAAGATTACTGGCTTTCTAGAAACTTCGATAATAAAGATGTCTAGTTGTTACTATTGTATGAGAATAGTCTTAGCTTCATTTATTTTTTATTTATTTATTTATCCTTTATTACATTTATATCTTAAAGACTATTTAAACAGAGTTAAAATGTAAGTACAGAAATGTAATAGGCGGCCTTATCACTAAAAAGTGATTTCTTCCAGGCAACCTTTAATAAAATTTATTTCACAATTTGTTTATAAATAATAGTATTCTGAACATTCATACCAATATTAAGCTCTATGGGCACGGGTCCGCTAGTCTATTATAAGGTAATATCTAAGGTATAATATGTAGATTCTTAGAATATAAAAGACATACACTACTTTTAAACTGGAAAAAGGGTTAAAAGGGCGGGTCAAAGTTTATTTTAAAATCCACGCGGACGGAGTCGCGGGCAACAGCTACTGTATAAGCAAATACATATATATATTTCCAGACTTTAGGTCTGGCTAAGTAAGTACTTAGCTTAATTTCAGATAACCTTAGGGGTTGAAAGACAGGGCTGCTATAATTGCTTTTAATTAATTTGGCTGTTGTCCCACAAACTATTGTTAAGCAATATCTGAAGTTATACTGTTACTGTCGACTCGATTAACTTAACTAATTGGAAACTTAACTGTCGCAAAAAGTAATTAATTACTCAGAGTATTAACTACTAGCTTACCCTTTCCCACTTCGTTGGGCATAATGTTAACAATCCTTTTATGCATATATACTCAGCAATAATGTAGCTTTCTATTGATGAAAGAATTTTTAAAACCGGTTCAGTAGATATCGAGATTACTCCTTACAATTTAACAAACACAAACTTTACTTCTGTTTAATATTAGTATATACTATAGATAGACAGAAAGAAATGTTTTAAACTAAGTAACATCGTACGTATATCTAGTATAATCATTTAAAAACCACATTGCGAAGGCTGCGTTTTAAAAATGTATATAATATTTTTCTTTTCATCGAGCCAGGCATATACGGTGCCATTACGAGAGCGCATTAAAAATTTCATTACATAAATGTACTTGCTACGACCGATATGGTAAACCGTATGCTTGTATGTTATTCATACTTTTATCTAACTCTAGGCTAAGGAAAAATCTTCTATTTGTTATAGAAGATAGTACAATGAAACTGTTAAGTGACTTACCAAGTTTAGAAGCCTCCTTAAAAAATGTCAAATTAAAAAGGCGTAATAAAACCCTTGGAATGATATTTCTTAACGCTCGTAGGATGGTGACCTTTTTCATGTATAAATATTACTATAGTCGTTGTTTATATTTATTATTTACAATTGTATGTTCTTATTTTAAAAAGAGCGACTATCAGAATTTCTTCGGTTCTTCTCTGTAGAAACTGCCTTCCAAACCGGTGGTAAATGTTTTGTAATACCTACCGTGACGATTCAAAAATGTTACTAAATGAGGAGAACATTCAAAATAGACATTACAATAGTATGTATGTATATACGGTCGATTGAGAAACTTTTTAACGTTATTAAATACATTTACAAATATACCTTTATTCAACTAGGCTACGTATAGTGAGACTTGAATCGTCATAGTAATACTTGAAACAATCGTTTACCACGGTTCGGAGTCGGAGTCGGTTCGTAGGCTGTTTCTACAGAGAAGAAGCGGCAAGAAATTGTTATTTGCTCTTTTATAATAAATAGGTTAGGTTATTTTAGTAAGTGATAATTTAAATTGTTTTGTAAAGACGTTAAATATTACGTTGGGCTTTATAGCAAAGTTCCGGGTAGCACTGC
>DWAJ01005728.1:0-11176 GCA_018238005.1 Eurema mandarina | reverse complement strand
CAGACCCCTGCGGAACACCTCTAGTCATGGGCCTCCGGACGACCCGGCCGTCCCGCCCGACGTACGCGACTGACCTGCCCTGCAGGTAGTCCCCGACTAGTCTCCTGAGGTAGAGAGGCACGCGGTGGTAGCGCAGCGCCTCTCTAACACAGGAGAAGGGCAGCGAGTTGAAAGCGTTGGCGATGTCGAGCGACACCGCCATCAACCCGCCGCCGGCCGCAACCGCTTCCTCCGAGAGGGCTTTGAGACGCATGATCGCGTCAAGCGTCGATCGGCCCTCCCGGAAACCGAATTGGCTGCCGGCCAAGTCGGGGCCCTCCGTCTGCAGGTGCCGAACGATACGGGATGCTACGACTCTCTCGAGGAGCTTTCCCGTATCGTCCAGCAGTACGATCGGGCGGTAGGCGGACGGCGATTCCGCGGGGCGCCCTTCCTTCCGCAGGAGGACCAAGCGGCCCTCCTTCCATATGGCCGGGAATCGGCCGGACACTAGGCATCTGTCGAAGAGGTCGGTGAGGTGACCCCCCAACTGGCCCAGCGTCCGCGCCAACACCCGGCCGGGCACCCCGTCGGGACCAGGCGCGGTGCTCTTCGCCCGGAGCTTCGCCACGGCTTCGCGGACCTCGTCGGCATCGAGGCGAGGGACCTCCTCCTCTTCTTCCGCCCCGGCTGCGGCGACCTCCTCCTCTCGCGAGGAGGGGTCGGCCATTTGCGGAGGACGGTAATCCGGCTCATCACTTGGGAAGAGAGCCGAGATCACGTCCTCGAGCAGCCGGGGCTCCATGGTCTCCGTGATCGGGGACGTCTGGGGGCGAAGTTTAGCCCTCGCCCACCGGTACGGACGTCCCCACGGATCCACGTCGAGTCCCTCCAGCAACTGTTGCCGACCGAGGTCTTTCGCCCTGGCGATGGCCAGCTGCAGCGCTTTACGGCTAGCCGTGTACGCGCGGTGCAGCCGGTCCTCCTCCTCCGGGCAACGAACACGCCGCCTCCGGTATCTGGTGAACGCGCGGCGCGAGGACACGCAAGAGGTGCGTAGTTCCTCGATCTCGCGCGTCCACCAGAACACCTGTTTTCGGGAGGCGGCTTTGCGCCTGACCCGAGGCATCGCTACATTGCAGATGTTATGCAGCGATGCCCGGAACCGCCGTGCCGCTTCGTCCACCTCGGCTGGGGGGAGGGACTGCAGGATCCAGTCTTGGACCACTGCAGCTTCCGCCAGCAGCTCTTCGTCGAGGTGGACGAGCGACCAACGCGGGAAGGCGGTCACCACGGCTGCAGAAAGCCGCGCACCGCCCTCCCTTCTGGACGAGGTGGAGATGCCGAACCTTATGTAGAGGTGGTCCGACAGAGTCTCCACCCCGTCCAGGACCCTCCAATTTGACACGCGCGATGCGACGGGGGGAGTGGCGAACGTTACGTCCACCACAGACCCTCCCCCCCTGCGCACGCACGTGTTGGCGGTGCCACGGTTGAGTAGAGTCAAACCGTGCACCGCCGCCCACTCTTCCACCGCCTCTCCTCGGGCGTCGGTTGTGAGGTTCCCCCAGGTCGTGCTCTTCGCGTTAAGATCGCCGAGCACGACCGTGGAATTCGAGGCGGCTCGCCGAAGAGCAGCTCCCACAATATCGAGGAACTGCTCGAATTCGGCGAGCGGCCTATTGGGGGAAAAGTAGACCCCCACAACCGACATCCCTCCCCAGGTCGCGACCACCAGACCGGGTGCCCTCTCCCTTACGGTCAAGGGCTTTGCGTCCGGTCCGGAGGCGGCGACGACGATCGCTACGGAACCCCCGGTATCCCCCGCCCAATTGGGCTGGGAGGACACGAAGTAGGGCTCCGCCACGACCGCCACGTCTATCAACCACTGCGCCATAGACTGCAGGAGCAAGTCCTGAGCTGCGGCGCAGTGGTTGAGATTACCCTGGAGGAACGCATGCTGGGCCGTACTATCCATCATAGCCGGTCAACATACGCTCCTCCGGGAGCTCACGCGCCTGGGTTGTTCGGGGTAAGGCGGCCGGGGTCTTAGCGGCCGCCCCACCCTTCTTTGCTCCTTTCTTTGCCTGCGGCGGGGGCGCACATTTGCGCCCTCCCGCCACGTGATCTGCCGGCCTTCCCGCCGCGTGACAGATCACGCAGCGGAGCTCGCCGGTACATTCCGCCCCGATGTGGCCTTCCTGACCGCAGCGGAAACAATTCTTGCTGCGGTCAGTGGGCGATCGGCACTGGAGCGCCACATGTCCCACCTCAAAGCATTTAAAGCATTTGAGGGGGCGGGGCTCCAGTAGCCGCACACGCGCCGAGCTCCACCCAACCAGGAGGCGGGCGCGCCCCTCCAGAATTTTGGCGGCAGCGACGGGGACTGAAACCACCGTGCTGCCGACGCTGGAGGGGCCGAAGTTTATCGGGCTGACCTTCACCTGGTCAGCCCTGCACCCGCCATCTCGCACTATGGCCTCCCTTACTTCTTCGACTCCGACCGAGTCATCCAGCCCCATGACGCGCAAATCTACGCATTTCACAGGGCGGGTGACCCGGACAGAGTCGGGCAGAACCTCTTTCAATTTCTCGGCGAGGCGATCCGCCAACTCGCCCGTCGGATCGCCAGCCACCTCCATCAACCGGGCCCCCGTTAGAGCCGGGCGGAATGACACGCCGTCAATCCCCAGCGATGGGAGACTGACGCGCGCCCTAGCCGTGGAGAGGACCTTCTCATAGGTGAGGCCTCCCTCCACGGCCTCCGGCTCTAAAGTGAGCACTACGGCAGTCGTTTTCGGCTGCCGCAGTCTCCGTTTCCGGGGCCCACGCTTCCTCTTTTTCTTCTGCCTTCCTCCGTCCTTCTTCTGCTCCGCAGGGGGCGCCTTTGGCGGCGCCGTACGGGCCGCCTTGGGCGGCGCCTTGGCAGCAGTGGGACGGCTACTCACTGCAGCAGCTCTCTGCACCCGCGGTGCAGGAGCAGGGACCGGTGCTGGTGCGGGGGCCTTTCGCCCCCTCCGCACCACCACGTTCCACGCCTCCTCGAGCGGTTTCGGCCCTTTGGGGCCCGCGCTCGAGGAGGAGGGAACCAGGGCGTCAGCGGCTTTCGCCGCCTTCGCCTTCTTTTTCCTCCGCGTCCTTTTGGAGGAAGGAGCCTCCGACTCACTCGCCACGAGGGGAGGAGCCGCCATGGGACCGGCGGCAGCATCTCCCCGACGTGGCGGTCGGGCACTCTCCTTAGGAGGCAGCAGGGGTGTCACGTCTAACATTACCCGCGACCTCACCTCCTCAATTAAGGCGGCCCTCTCGGCCGCCAAACTCCGTGGGGAGCCCAGCACTGCGCCCTGCGCCCTTGGGCTTCCCCTCTCCGCGCGAAAACGCGCCATCTCTTCGCGGATCTCCGCGAGCTCCGTCCGTAGCAAGGAGTTCTCGGAACGGAGGAGAATAAGCTCCTCCGCCTCCGAGCGCACGGACAGAGCCGCTGCGGCCTCGCTTATTTGTGTCGCTGCCTTTTTTATCGCAGCGACAAATGTGCCCTTAAGGTTGCCCGACTTCAGGGCCACCTCGCGCACTACGCCTACACCGGCCTCGATTTGCTGAACCAGGGAGTCCGACGGAACGCTGTCCATCTCCCTGGTCAGTCTTAGAATGCCAGATTCAGCCTCCACTTCTATCTCGGCCCTCTGGGCCTTAATGAGCGCCTCCTTGGCCTTAGCGAGGCCGACGTACTCCCCCGTCGTCGGGGGCCTGCCCCTGCCTCGCTTCGGCTTTTGTCGGTTCGGCGGGAGGCAAGCCGAAGCGTCGGAAGAATCCTCCGAACGCCCACGCTTGCCCTCCCCCTTCCCCGTTTCTGTCGTCACGGTGCCGTCTGTGTCCGAGCCGGACATCAGCTCCACAGACGGAACCCGACCATCCCTAAAAAGCTCCCTAGCGGAGCTGCGGTCGCTCTCGCGAGAACTCGCACGACCGCCCTCGCTCCCGCTGCTGCGGCCTCCGCCTCTGCGGGACCTACCGCTGCTGCGGGGTTTTTGGAGACGCATCAGCTCCTCCAATGCGTCCCCTTTACGGGCCGAGGCGGCGTCCGCATCGCACCGAGCAAGCTCAGCACGAAGCGATCGCCGTCTCGACTCCTTCCTTTCGTACCTTCGAATCGGCGCCGGAGTGGCTAGCTCCGGTTCCTCTTCCTCCATTCGACAAACATTCGACAACAAACAAAAATAAAATAGCGAATGAAATCGCTAAATAAAAATTTTTGCCCACCCGACCAAAACAAAAACGACCAAATAAAACAAAATTGCGAGCAAAATCGCTAAATTTAGCCCTTACCCACCCGAAAAGACAACAAAGAACCCCCAAACTAACAAATTTTTACGAATAGAATCGTAAATTTCACCCTAAACACCAAATTAGAATTAAAACCACGTGTTTTTGCGGAGCGACAACGAAAAACACGTCCGCTCGCCTGAACCTCCCGAGCCGAGCCGAACGGACGTCTCTCTTGTGCGCTCCGCGATTTTAATTATTTTAAAATATTTTAAATTATTTCCACTAAGTTTGTGTCGTTTAAAACCAATACAAACTATAAAACAGTGTTGAAATAGTGTTTGTGGACCCCCTGAGGTCGAGGGAACTGAGTTACATAGTGAATTACATAGTGAATTAACCAAAACAACAAATAAAATTAAAGTGAAATCCAAGTGTTAACACAAATCTAAATGTCAGTCTATATGTTAATAAAATAAAATATATAAATAAAATACATATAAAAATAGCCTAAAGAACTGAGAAATAAACAAAAATAGTACAAATATAAAAGTAAATAAGTTATAAATATAGTGAAGTGAAAGTGACAACTACAAAGCTAAAACGGAAATTGTAGCAAAAAGTAAAAACCCAGTGAATAAAAGGCGTACACCTGCAGGAAGGCTTATCCAAGGCCTTCAAAACAAGGTGCCACAACCCGGATCAACCCACCTGTTCACAAAGAAATCGACCCTCACAGATTCATCCCTCAACCACGTCACCGGCCGCCCATCGGAGTACAGGAACCGAGGAACATAGTGTTTAGGTTTAACAACGGACACAATTAAAGACTAAGTTAATTAAGTATTGAAAATTGAAGTATTAGCCACCCTATTGGCAAACTAGTTGTAGTAAGTAGATTTATTCATAATTCAAGAAAGTAGTTTTTATTGACCCCCCTTTACAGGGTATAGAGAATAATAAAAAGGTTCAGCAAACTAAACTATTAACAAGCCCTGCTGTAGATATTTTTTAACAAACACTAAACTTATGTGAGCTCCTCGGTATCATTGATCTAGTTTTATTAAAGTTAAAATTCTTACACATATTGAGACTGCTACAAATTGTGGTTTATATTCTTTACATTGGCTTTGGTATATATCAAACTGATGTGGCTAGATTTTTGTTCAAATAAGCAACATTAAGCTTAAGACATCATACAAACTATAAATATACAACAACATAAGAACTCTAAGTGTTTTCTGTGATATTAGTTTAAGTTATTATATATAAGACACTCCCCTATTGGGATGTTAAATAATTAGGGCTACTCATACGGACTGATATATATACCAAAACAAACTGTGATACCTTTAAACAATATTCTTATGAAACAACAAACATAAATTATATGGGCTGTTTTGTGATATTAATATTAGTTTTAGTTCTATTTATAGTTTATATTTTAGACATTCCCCAGTGGGACGTTTTGAATATTAGGATTGTTTTCTCTGGACTTTGCATAGGTACCAAATTAGACTGTGATACATTAATTAATTATTTATTTTTAAGTAGCCCTAAATTGAAAATTGACTTTTACCTAACTAAGGTTTTTACTGCATAGGTAGTTGCTTAATATAATATACAATACAAACTTCCATAACAACTAACTCACTGTAGTGATTACCTGTTTCCTTGCTGTCCGACTGCCCCTATTGGGAAGTTTTGCATATTGACAGAGTAAATAATCACTACATTAAGCTATTTATTTCTAATACATATTAGCTTATTATTTAAATAATCAAAATTAAGTTTTATTGACTGTCACCTCTATTGGTGTTTTTATCTCAAATAAATTCTTTTACTCACTCAATACAGGTTTTACTGCATAGGCAGCTGTTAAATATAATATAGACATATACAAACCTTTTCATAACAACTAGCTGTAGTATTAACCTGTTTGCAGATATTGTCCTTGTTGTTTGACTATTGGGAAGTTTTATATGTGTATATATATGACAAAGTAAATAACTTTTATATCAAGTTATTTATTCTAAATCTACATCAGTTATTATTCTAAGTACTGAAATTTAATTTATCAACTACTTTGTTTTATGCATTTACAGATAGAAACCAAGTTCTATTGACCATCACCCGTATAGGTGGCCAGTCATTTTATTTCTTTTAATTAAATTTATTCATCCAATATAGGCTATACTGCATAGGCAGCTGTTTAATATAATATATACATATACAAACCTTTTCATAAAAACTAGCTGTAGTATTTACCTGTTTGCAGAAATTGTCCTTGTTGTCTGACTATTGGGAAGTTTTTATATGTATATATATGACAAAGTAAATAACTTTTATATCAAGTTAGGTTAGGTTTTTTTTTTTTTTTTTTTTAAAGGCACCCGCCATCACAGGGTGTTGTGGCCTTCCGGATTATCGTCCGGAAACCTTGTTTACATTTATTATATTGTTACAGTTTCACTTATACTATTCTTATACTAGATTACAATTTGATTTATTTACAAATGCATAATTACAATGTTTCTAGTTTAGTTAAAATTAAGTTAAAAAGAAAAAACAATTAAAAACTGACCCAAACTTATTATATTATTATTTTTAAATTGGACTAATTTAATTTAGTTCAGCTGTATAAAATTAATTTAATATAATATAATAAAATAGTATAAAGTTAAAACATAAGTGTAAAAGTGTAAAAGTGTAAGTCTAAAAGTGTATTAACAAAATAACAAACATTGATCACAACACAAACACATACATGTAACAGACACCTCGGAGACTCATCTTGTTTTGTTCCTTTTTATCGCTTGATTTGCCACTTTCAGGCAGAACCGCACCAAACACGACCTGGAGTCTTTATTTTGCATCATCTCAGCTATGGTGGCCTCGCTGAGTTTTGTTCCAGTGCTTACTTCCAGGTCGTATCTGTCGCGGTCGTGCCTCACGCACTCGAAAAAAAAACGCTATAGCTTTTTAAACTATTGGAAAATAATCTCTAATTGGATAGTGTTGCCCTTTAATTAATTTTGTTCACCAAATGACAATTTATTAGTCTGACCTCATACCTACATGTTTCAAATAGTACACGTATTTTTCTTTCAAGTTACGAGTAACTTTGTGTTGGTATCTATAAAGCCAGGTGCATAAACATACGCTCGGCACGTGTCCCCGACATCTGCTGAAGAAAAAACAGGACGAATTATAACTTATCTTTATTGCACACCTACAAACAGCTGCTAGAGTATTTCCAAAACGCATCAGCTGTTTTCTTTAACAAAAACTTTTTGTACTTTGTTGCTACAATAACTCATGTGTCATTCGCAATAGGTGCTAAATTCCATTGAATTTATACTCAAGATTTGTCTAAGTTTGTAAGATTAGGATGACTTTTAATAAGGGGTTGTATTATTGTATAGAACTCTTAGCTAGACAATTCTATAGGCTTCGATAAATGTAAATTGCTTCTGCGCTTGTCACATAAAAAATGATTAATGAAAGGGAACTCCTTTGACGCTTTTACTAAATGGAAAAATTGAGGCGCAGATGGCTCAAGGATATTATAAATTTGCCATCGTATCTTGAGGCTTAAAATCTAATACTAATTTAATAGTGGAATAATTAATTAAATAAAACGATTGGTACTTCAAAAATAGTAAGCGAAGAAATAAATATTTAGTAATCTTTTTAAGTGTTTAATCAAAAAAATCTATAAGTTAAAACTTAGACTGTCCTAAACCTTAGAAATTAGATATTAGTTGTACAACATTAATAGATTTAATTATACAATAAAAATATTAATTTCCATCTAAATGAAACGAACCCTTACAAATTGATTTGAAAGACATATTTACTAAACTAAATACATCAGGGTAAAAGATCTAGTCGTTGTACGTATCATGAACAAGATTAATTATTCAAAATATCTACATATGACACTAAACTAATTATAACGGTATAACGGTGTACCAATTATACATAGAATATATCCATAAAAACATGTTTTCAAATTAACACTTCTAAGTATTCCAATTACGTTTTATTTTGTTTTGAATTAATATTTATTGCTATTTCCTGTCACTCATTATTAAGAATAGTTAATGGTTTAAATCTTAAATATGTAGTGTTTGTAACGGGTTTTCAACTTGCACTACTATGGAGTCAATTTTTAAAACATGTTTATCGAAGCACTGAAGTTTTTCAGTGGGCATGTTGAAATATTAATGTGCTTCGGAACATGTTATGAATCTGTTAATTTTATAACATGTTATAACTATAAAGTACGTTGAAACGCTTTTAAGTTCTATAAATAGAAGTTTCACTACAAAATTATTACGTAATTTATAAATAATATAAATAATAGCTTTTTAACATACAGCAAACCTACCCACTTGAGTGTTAATTGTTACCTATAGCTATTATTATAAAGAAATGAGATTTGCAAAATTTGTATATGTAACGTATCTTTAATATTTAATTCTTCAAAGCAAGCAAGCAAGCGTTGACCTTACTATCAGATGACATTATGATCTGCCTACCTATAGCAAGAAAATTAAAGTTTAATACAAACTTCTTTCAGGATTGTCACGGGCTGACCTTCGAAGACAGAGCCGTGGCAGACGAGGTTCAGAACTACGAACTGATATCTGGCTATCAGAATGACACGCACACCACGTTAGAGTTCAGAAGACAGTTGGACACTTGCGACAAACAAGACTTCGTTATTGGAGTAAGTATCTGACTTGGGCGATAAGTGATAACGTTTGGATGTCTGCGAAAATAACAGAAAATAACGTTATTGTAACTTCACTGGCTTATTGTAATTTAGTTTATAACTAAACTTTTTATCGAATGACATTTTAATCTGCGAAAGAGATGTTCTATAAAGTTGGTATTTAAATAGGCTTCAATCAGTGTAACAGGATGTTATTAATTTGATTTTGGACATATCTCTCTCAGTCTTAAAAGTCGAAATTTTACCAAAAACTCAGACACGTCATCTACATCCAAATGTAACACTCGTTATATGTTATTTAAATAGCGCAATAAAAAGCAGCTCCGCAAAAACTAGCAAAGCAAAACACATACCTGACTAAATGGTAGAAATCACTTTTAAGAGATAAGGCAGGCGGCCTTACGCCTAATTTTGTACTTTGTATTAGTTTGTACTGTGTTATTTTCTTATTATGGTGTAATAAAGTGTAAAATAAAATAAATAAATAAATGTTTAACAAAACATACTGTCTATCAACAGGAGGACACAACGCAGATCCTCTGGGCGTTAGGCCCTGAAGGCTCCGACGGCGACCTGCCGAGACACGTGAATAGCGGAACCCGCCCTCTGAGACTGTTGCAACCCCTGTCCAAACCAGATACTGTGCCGCTCAAACATTGGGATGTCAAAATTGCTAATGTGAGTTTGGGTTGTATACATGTTATGTATAAAGATAATGTAGCGTAACTGGACTCAGTTATTATTATTTATTTTTGCGTAACAAGGGACTATAGCTCAGCATGACTTACTTGACTTGACTTATTATCCTGTGTCCCCTAAGTGGGGCAGAGGGCGTATAGCTCAGCGTACCTATAATTAATTCGTAATACCTTATTTTTTTTATTACTCCATGACAAAGGCTATGTAAAATTAATTATGTAAACAAAAAAATCTGCAATGGATTATACACGTGTTTAAGTGAGGGTCATAGCTATATAAAGTTATAATTTTTTTAGGCTTTTTAACTACTAGTTTATATCATGATATCTAATTCAAAATGAAATCTATTAAAAACATTTTGACTCGACGCACCGCGTCGACGATCTACAAATTGTCTACTTTGAAATGGCTTCACTTTGCATGCTTTGTCTGCTGTTTATAATCCTATCCTATGTCAGTTTCGTATAATAAACAAATAATTCTTCTATCTGATTTATTTATCGAATGAAAATACTTGTTTTCATTTTCTTAAGATTAAAATAGAGTCTAATATAAGCTAGAACGTTGTCTGCTTGCTAATTATATATGTTAATTTATTACATCCTGTCGTGCATACTCAATAGTTTTAACAAAATACCTTAATAGACATTAAGAATATTTTATATACTATCTTACAAATAGATACAGAATGGTTGGTAATTTATTTTGGTGTTTTGAAAGAATTAGATTACAAAGATACGAGCTTTAAATGAAAATAAATATTCCATTTAAATGTGAATACTGACCGTATTTTCACTAACATTACCAATGTATTTTGTATAAAAGACTGAAAATTTGGTTATGTACTAATTTGCAAATAGGTTATCTTTTTGTTGTGTGTCGGCTTAACTATTTCTCCCTTTTGTTCCTGGCATTCATATTAAACACCTGTAATTTATAGTACATAATATTTAAATAAATAATAAACTAGATAACGAAATAAATTATATATAGATACTTTTCTTTTGTAAATATAAAGAGAATTATTGTGATCGATACTATCGAATAGGCTACGAAACAACTGTACTCATTTTCAAGAAATATTCCAGTTAATAGTTAGTTACACTACGCGCTCCCATAGGCTATTTATATATTCAGCACAACCTTATATTTCGTAGGACGCGACTAAAACGGCGGTTCGCGTATTGTACATTTTAATTTTAATAAATTGAAATAATTTCCAGCTCACAATCCCCCATGTAATGGCAACAATGTTCTGGTGCAAAGTCTTCAAGGCTCCCGACCTTCCGAGGAAGCATCACATCGTCGGTTACCAGCCGCTGATAGACAGTAGACCGATCCGCAACGGTAGACCAGTTATCGAGAAGGACAGTCTTTCCCCAGTACATCATATGGTGTTGTATGAATGTGCAGAAGACCACGACAAGGGTTTGTGGAGCGAATGGGCCGAGGGCGATGGTTTCTTCGGACCAAGTAGACCGGGAGAATTAGCGA
>DWAJ01005727.1:0-11178 GCA_018238005.1 Eurema mandarina | reverse complement strand
AAATCTCTCACTATTTCATAAGAAAAATGGCAACGATTTTTAACAAGGCAAAAATTAACAGAACATCTTAACAATAAATTAAACTTAAGATTTATAGCTTCTACACTTAACATTTAACTTAATTTAAGATTCGAGGACCTTGGCATTAAAAACATTTTTTTTTATGATATGAAACGTAAAAATAGATAATTTAACTAGACTTACTTCTATGGGCAATTAGATATTATTATCTATGGGCTTAGAGAACAATCTTATATTTACAGTTTCATTAAAAATAGAATAATTAAAATCATAGACAAAAAAATCGATACTAAACAGAAGAATGATATACATTTCTAATTTTTAACATAGACTGGCAACTTCAATAGCTTATAATTACGTAATGTACTTGATATAGATAATTCTATCACTTTCTGGCTTAAACTGGTTTGAACTGGTTTATTTTCATAGACAACCGATTAAACAATGGCGGATCCAGGGGGATCTGAGCTAATTCCAGGTGGAATAATTAAAGATATTGATTTTATTCATACATTTTGCCATTTGTAAAATAAAACACTTTCTTTTTATTTGTATCTCAGTGATATTGTGTTAAATAGATATGTTATAAGCGCAAAATTTTGAAGACGCAAAAACATCCTAATTAGGACGTCTTACCTTTAGATGATTGGTTGCCGGTGCATTCACGCGCAACTGACAAAACTAACATTTTTCCTTGTTGGTTTTATCATTTATCTCTTTTCTATCGTTTTGACTTGTATGTATGTGTGCAGCCGCTGCTGTGCGGAACACATTTTCGGTTGATTTGTTGGTGTATAACATATCTATTATATAATATCATTTTTGTATTTGTTGTTATCAAAATTAAATTATAATTTCTTGACTTGACCACGATTAATTGACCCTTCTGGCTCCAAAGCTGGATCCGCCATTGCGATTAAATATATTATTATATATTAAGGTTTAAGCGTTAGCCGGTAATGCTAATCGTGAAGTAAGGACTCTGCTTCTGTCGGCAACTGCGTCGAACACCCGACCCATTAAACCCTTTGGAATATCTTCTACTGATTTCTTTTTACCTGTTAAAAGATAAAGAAGAATAGAGGAGATAAATACAATTTAGAGTAAATGACTTAATTAATGGGATGAAATAAAGTTTAGTATTAATTAATTATATCTATAATACAAAAATGAATTGGCCGATTTTGTTACTCTGCGTATAATTCGATAACAGATGGACTGGTTTCCATAATTCAGAATATTTCTTGAAGTAGATTTGAGGATGCAGATGCAGAGAAAAAAGGATAATTGTAGAGTATACCTACCTACTCTGCGAAAGTTACCTTATAATCTTATAAGGTTACAAGTAGGGTACCTGTAACTGAATTGTATAGTACGCGTCACGAATCTTTAGCGCTGAACGAAACCTGCGCAAAGTCAAAAATAAGGTATTGAGGGGACGGCGCGTGATCGTCGGGTGCGCGAGCGTTGATTGGTTGTCCCAGTCGTGTTGTCTTTGAGCACCAATACGTCAATTACGTGCGCGATTCTACCGATGCGCAGCTGTTCTCGTCAGTCGCTAAACATAAATGACGCGTACTATACCTAGAACGAAGTCGTGTCAGGACTGTCAGGCTAACAAAAAAGCCTGTTTTGGACAGAATTTATGCTAACTATGCATTGCAGTTAGTAATTCATTACCAATATAATTTCCTAAAGTTTTTCGTAGAAAAGTAGCTAGAAAAGTAGAACATAGATCAACTTAAGAGCTGGATACCAACTACTTATTACCAAGTTTCATATAACTCCGGTCTGAAGGGCACTGAAGCCAGCGAGATTTCTGGGCTGATGAGTCTTAACATCTTATGACTCAGAGTGGGGAGCGTCAATGTGGTGCACCCCTGCCCGGAGCAAAGTTCTGAGTAGCACTACATTGGTTATGGGCTGGCGTTTCTCTTACCATCAGGAGGGCGTCCAGCTCGTTACACCACGTCATGAAAAATACTTGATCACTATATTAATTATTATAATCACACTAGCCGGCTCAACACCACTTAGTTCACGCTGTACTAATGCTCCCCGAAACCTTATACCCCCCACCTACCATTTTTTTACTTAAAAACCATCCCCGTTCATTCAGGAATATTCTAAAGAAAGAATTATGTAAATCGGTTCAGCTGCTATCGAGATAAGCGCTTACCAACACATTTTGCGATTGATTTTTATGTAATAGATTATAATTTTATAATTCCGTGAAGGTATACATATTACTTTAATCGTAAACTATGTTAATATTAATATGATAAAGTATGTACCTAATTCAAACGTGCAAAAGATAGTTATTAGAAAGGCTTTGTTTTGGGAACTGAATGGTGTTATCGCGGCGCCATTGTTCCGTTAGCAGAATCGGTACTCTTCGTATACAGATGAAAGAAAACAATCGTTATTAATATAATAGATAGGTATTGCTTCAATTTTATGTCTAATATAACATGGACACATCAGGGCAAAGATTTAGGCCTTTTAAATTACTTAAAATAAGGAGGAGGCTTCTCTATTCGAACGTATATTATACGCTTTTTTTAAGGTTTGATCAGGAGTCAAGACAGAGACTTAAGTTTTTTAAGGACTTAGAGATTGCAATAACGTACGGAAATATTAACAGTTATATATAAGGTTTTCAACCCCTATTCGGAAACCTATCTTCTAAATTAAATATAGTAAGTCTACATCATCAGAGTAAGTGAAACAAACGTCAATTTCTGCATCATAGACAAACATACAATTTCGTATACATGTACAATGTCAGTAAAAAAACTTAGAATTATAAATTGCAAAACAAATCTACGGTGACACATTCGTTAATCAATCGAAAAATCGAATAAGCGATGCGTCTAAATATTATTTTTGTACCGTGACATCTCGCTGCCAACATTCCCTGGCAGGCGTGTGATCGTGAAATCTTACTGTATAGTGTTTTGTTCAATATAACTGTGTTTTTAGATTATAACGTGACCCGATTTTGGGTTAGTAAAGCTATTATAGTTTAAATAGTTTTTCTTGGTCCGTAAGGCTATGGGTATCCTATGAGGATTTCGCCACCAGAGATAGGGTTATTTTTTAAATATAACGTACAGGCTAATGTTGCTGTGTTAAACGTAGTTTTATATAGCTACACTATCGCGGTCATAGGTTTAAATATTATCCTTAAAGCACAATATCAGTCAGAGTATTTTAGTCTTTGCATATCTTAGAGTACGCAATTTTATTTTTGGGACAAGTGTTAATAGAAGCTTGACTTGAAGTTTGTGGGGTCACCACCCTTGCCATTCGGCCGCCATTTTGAAAAACACTTTTTTCGCCATATCTCGGAAACTATGCGGTTTTGAATCTAGCGTCCATTATAATATTTATGATAAAAAATAAATACACAATACTCTTTATTAAAATATATTAAAATGTTGTCCACAAAATTATAATATTTAATAGATCATTGACTGACCAATAACTTTGTCTGATGGTTAGTGACCATCTCCGCCCAGGAGCGATCACGACTGCGTTGCCCACCTTTAAAATTGGGAAAAGAAGATTTTATGAAAAAGGAAATAACGATATAGCATTGATAACAATTACATTTTACCACACCATATAGTTGAAAAGCAACAACGAAATCTAATAATTCAGTTAAGAGCTGCAACTACAGACATTTAAAAACAAATACACACGCTACATGACCCCTGAGCCCTTTAGGCATCAGAGAAGAGTGAGTTACAGTATAAATGCAATGTTAATAAAAAGATAAAGCAACAGAGAATTTTAATTTATTGAAATGAAAGGATCAAATCCTTCGGTTTTATTTGCGTATGCACTTAGGATAATGTAATAAATACTAATAAAACATGTTTCATACAAACAGAGACGTGAGATTTACTATGAGTGTGATATATTATCTGTGGTTTCCAATCTCAGTGGAAGGATAAGCAGTTGATGTCGTTATTGTCGGGCTTAATTCGACTAAATCCCACAGTTTTCTACTGTTTTGAACCAGAGTCTTGCGGACTCCTTAACAAGCACGTCAGCAGTATTTTAGCCATGCTAAATTTTATAGTGTTATATTTAGTCATGTATCTAAATCATGATCATCATCATGATAAAGCTTTCGTAAAAAATAACAAATCAACATCGCGCAATGTGTCAAAATAAATTTAAAATACAATTATTATGAATTATGCTTTTAATGAAGTATTGAAAATATGGTTATAAGTAACACTCTTTTACTAGATGTTCTGTCGTATAACTGATTAAAACACATTTATAAATCTATGAATAAAACCACGAGCGATTTATAATATTCTTAAATGTATTAAATATAAATAAAATTTCCTACTAAACTATTTTTCGACCTATATTCGCATCAACACTACATTAATATTGTTTTCTAGATTTATAGTGGGCTTCTCTAATTTATGATCGCCAATTATTCAAACTTATTATGAAAAAATCGCGTGCGCTACTTCCTGGCTGAAAATTATAACATGGTACATACGTATTATTTTCTTTGCAGAAAGCGCAGTGTCATGGCCGACAGTTTCGAACGCGCACGTCCAATGCGCGCACACTTCGCGCGGGAAAATCTGATGTCATAACTGTCAATTATATTTGACATTAAACAAGTGATTTAAATTACAGATTAAAAAAACTGCGTTAAGATGGACGTTTATAAATAGTGCAAATATAAGTTATTTGTTTACAGATAATTAAAATCTGTTTATTAATTAAGGATGCAAGAAAGTGTTATGTGATGTGAAGTGAAAATAATTATAATGTAAAGTGGTTTAGTGATTTTAAAACGCTAAAGGCGTAGTGTGACAATATTATGGAGTGATACAGTCTAGTCAACCATGGGCATACAGGTTGTGGAGAATAGTGTAAATTATAGCAATAATACATGTAAGTATTTTTTGCTTGACAATGATTAATTCTATTGACTAAGATTTTTATTCATTTAAAAATTAATATAGGTATACTTACATAGTTCATTAAATTGGCGGGTTCGAATCCCAAAGAATATAAATAAATTAATATTTAATGGCAATAATAAATTTATTTCAGGATTAAACAATTTTAATTCAGTTATTAGCTAATAGCGGGAACACATAGCAGTTTTCAATTATTATGTTATTATAAAACTGAATAATAATTAATTGATTTAATTTTTCAATAATTATTTATGCTATTTTTACTGTCTGTCAGAAGTAACATATTATGTGTTTCCGCAATATGTTTTTTAAGTTCAATGTCATTTGACACAGCGAGGGCGACTGAGACGCGGCCAATATAACCACGGGTGAACAGAAATACACTGATCTGTTATTTGTAAGCCTGACATCGCGTCAAATACGATTTTATTTATATCGATTTATCGTTTTTTTATGATCGAAAACCGATTTAAATTGTCTATGTAGCTCGGAGTCTGCGTTTTTAAAAATGGAATGATGCAAAAAGGTTAGGTAAACTAAAAAAAAATAAACTAATACAACCTGTATTATTATATGTTTTTTTTAAGTTCTAATAACAAACATGATTTTATTTAAATCTTGCTGATTGCACACGACTTATTAAACAACGTTCTTAAAAAATAATTGAGAAGACAGATTTAGTTAAAATTTGACCATATGTTCAAAATCTATGGATACAAGAGAACAGAGAGTGATCAACAAATATTTATTCAAAAGGAATAACAGTTGCAACTCAGCATATAAAAGACACAAATGCGTAATACAAACTGTGTTTTTGTTTAGGCTCTAAGAGCGGATGTATTTCCAAAGATTGATTGATCGCAGTTTATACAAGTCATTTGCGTAAAATAGCAGCTGAATCACCACTGGATTCTACCCCATTTGTTTTTACACCAATGCTGTAATATTTGAAGAGTAGAGGACCTAGTATTGAGCCTTGGGGAACACCAAAAGTTTGTGCAGTCTTAAATAAGAAATGCTGAAGTTTTTTGCTGTGTTAAACTTCTATTGTTAAGGAACTTATGAAACGAGAAGAGAATTTGATTAATTGGCAAGAAATCAGAGATCTAAAAAGAAGAATAAATAGTGATGATTATAAGAAAGAACGGAAAAAAACAATATTTCGTCATTATTAAAGCAATACGCATAACTATATCTATGAATTATCTAATTCATTTATTAAAAATAAAATAATTTTTGTTTCTCAATTAATTATTATGTAATTTAACTTTTATTTGTTAAAAAGATACATGAGTGAGTACCCGAATAAGCTTAGTCAACAGATTAAAATAACAGATGCCTTTAAGATAAGCTATCTTTGCTAATGGTAGGGATATGTCCGGTTCAAAGACATTCCCCAAATACTTTCTTCGTTATTTGATAGATTAGATATAAATGTTAGTAACAACATTGAAGCAACAGGTTCTTGAGTTTAATAAATATTAAGAATAGATTTTAATCTGTCACGTTGTTTACAACATGATTTATGAAAAAAACCTTAAATAAGATTAAAAAAATAGTTTATAATGACGTGAATGGTAAAAATAAAAAGGAAAATTTTAAAATAGCCGCGCACCTAATTTTTACCCACATTAATGCATTATAGGTATACATATGATAAGCCTATAGAATCAATCATTCGATAATAACAGCTTGAAAATCGTTTGCGCAGTTTAAAAAATTTAAGCATATCTTACGACAGTCAAAAGAAAGCGATATATCATACCATGTAATGACTACAATTTCTAGTCAGTGTTTTAAATAAATAATGTAAAAACTACAAGTAAACCATTAAAGAACAATAAATAATTGCGTATTAAAACAAACCGATGAAATTTTCCATTATCCAAATTGAATAACAGAATTTAAAATAAATATCAATGGCCGTTAAAATTGTTTGCAAAAGAAATATTTTGGAAGAGAGATTGCCATCGCAAAAAATGATACGTCAGTTATGACAGCTGGAGCTGGTGTGTTCTAGTGACCTAAATTTTATAATGAAGGTTAGTTTTGACTTTTGAGAATTTGTCGTATTTATCAAAGATATGTTGTTGGAATTTAGTTTTTTAATTACAGAGCATAGTGCGACATTTCCATTGTCAAATTAGAGGAAAACACTTCTTAATAGTCGGGCCCTGCACGTGTAATTACGAAAGCGAATGCACTATTTAGCACTTTTAAGAGTTCACGATATATGAATGAAGAAAGATGTGGTTAAAACATTAAATGTTAAGCATTATCCCGCATAATATTGAAAAATACTATAATTGAAAAACCAGGTTAGTGTGGCCTGCATTCTGTAGTACCTACTCGTATGATATGACAAAGTTCAAAAAATTAAAATTAATGTTTTGACAAATTTTTCGTTTGTAAAACAAAAAATAAGAGTTATTTGGGGAATCATTGTAATATTGTTTCCATCATAATTGGTTTTTATAGGTCTTGAGCAGAATTTAATTAAGTTTATTTAAATCAACGTTAAGCCATTAAAATTATTATTATAAATTATTTTATTTATTTATATTCATTGCATGCATAGAAACATAGATTACAAAGTAAAATACAATTTTATAAAATAGTTATTAGCGCTAAAATAAATAAACATTTTTTTTTCGTATAAATTGTTATTCCCGTAATTTATGTAATATTTGACTTCTTACTTGTTTTCAAGAATATAACTATATGCTATCATATGCATATAGAATGTATACCAACTAACAGCGTCGACGCCCTGCAGAAAAGTTGAAATCGAAAGATATGACTCTTGTAGGTATAACTAGCGTCACAAATCTTTAGCGCTGAACGAAACCTGCGCAGAAGTCAAAAATAAGGTATCGAGGTAGCGGCGCGGCGAGAGGGGCGCGTGATCGTCGGGTGCGCGAGCGTTGATTGGTCGTCCCAGTCGTGTTGTCTTTCTCGCGCCAATACGTCAATTACGAGCGCGATTCTACCGATGCGCAGCTATTCTCGTCCAGCGCTAAACATCCGTGACGCGACCTATTCTCCCGTTTACGGAACGTAACGCAACGACATCTCTAATGGGATGACATTGTTTGACGCTGGTTTTCTGTGGGAGGGTAGTAACCTCCCCACGAGCTGGATTAATTCAGCCTAAAGGTATGACTAACACCTAGAGAGCTTTTTTTATAATACACGAGGTACATAATTAGGTGGTTTTGGTGGTAAATGTACCCATAAATAATGGAGCTTGACTGCTGTGGAGTAGGCCGGCCTTTTAAAAAGATGTTCGCTTTCTTGAAGCAAATTCAAACATTTGAGTCAATAGAACAGAATTAGGTCTATTGATTGATGTACTTGCGAACTTAGCTATTTTTAACGTAACTGTTAAACTACTATCATCGCCAATTTGTAAACATCCTCATTCATTGATTTTTTTAGCTTAATTTAGAACTAAAGAGATCATGGATTAAAAATACTTAACTTGAAAGGAAATGTTCGGAAATATATCTACTCAGTACTCATAGTACAGATAAATCTTAATTAAATAAAAGCTTGTAAAAATAAATTGCGTGTCACGTTGTTTGTCCGCCATTGACTCCTAAACTACTAAAACAAAACATATGTTGTTAGGTTTTTATGAAGCGGTTACAGTCGCGTATTACATCGTAAGTTCCCTAATTTAAATTTAAATATATAATGTCGTTGGCCGTCCGATTAACGAACTTACAAGTGACATCTTATTTATCGCTCACGTATTTTTAAAACGACATCCATCTTGTAGCGGCCCGTTACTTAAAAACCGACAAAACTCAATTTTTAATTCATCCTTGCTGCTATCTATACTAATATTATAACGAGGTAAAGTTTGTGTTAAATTGTAAGGGGTATTCTCTGGATCTACTGAACCGATTATAAAAATTCTTTCACCAATAGAAAGCCACATTATTGCTGAGTGTCATAGGCTATATAAAAACCGAAAAAGATAATTAACATTATGCCCAACGAAGTTGGCACGGGTCAGTTAGTTAATTATAAAAACGAAAGTTCGAAGATGTATTTTGAAAGTTTAGTATTTTGCGCATGAACTAATGAATATATTGGGATGAAATTTGGAATCTAGGTTGATTAGTCTTTAAATAAATCTATAAGATAGTTCTTATCCCGGTATTGCCCCGGAAAAGGAAGCAAGGAACAGGGAAAATGTGCTGCTTATAGATATTATTTACTTCACCATATTTAGTACTAGCTGCGCCCCATGGATTTGCTCGTTTTTATGCATGTATTATACACATAAGCCTTCCTCTTGAATCACTCTATCTGATTAAAAACGCATGAAAATGGGTTGCGTAGTTTTAAATATTGAAACATAAAAAGGGACAGTCAGAAGAAACCGACTTTATACATACTATGTAATGATACGTAAGTTTGTTAGTCGATAGTAAAATGTTTGTTAGTTTCTCTCGTAAAAACTACGAAATGGTTTTGACTGAAATTCGGCATGTAGGTGGATTAGATTTTAAATTACCACAATATAGGAATATCACGCGTAAAACCGTTATTGTTTTTTCCATTATTACTTACTAGCAGTGCCCCGCGGTTACTTGCGTTGTTCCCGTTCCAGGAACAATAGCCTAGTATCACCTATCTAGATACCAAATTTCAACTAAATGGGTCCAGCCTATTTTGCGTGTAAGAATAACAAACATACATTCATACTTTCACATTTATAATATTAGTAAGAGTAGGATAGAAAATTTACATCACCGTATTCAGTATTAAGAATATCACTTTTATTACTTTCTTATGTGGCCACATTTAGGGATCGTGAAAGAATGCGCCCGGGCAGTCCAACAATGTGATCGTCGATATTAGCATTGCTAATCGTTATTTATATATTTTTATAGCGAAACTCTGGCATTGGAACCGGGTGCCTGTAATGGATATTTGACGTCAAACGCATGTAGGTCGGAAATCCTTATAATATTGTATTAATGATTGTACTATATATATCGGTGTATATTTGTGTATCGAAATTTTTGAATGGTCGTTGATGCTTTTAAATATTGGTCCGAAATTGGTTAAACGTTTGTAAAGTAATGTTTAAATATAAAAGTTAAATGAGTTGCCTGGCAGACATAGCCTTATTGCTAATTAGCAATTAAGTCAATAAATGAATAAATTGGAATATACGGTTGTATATACTTCAATTCGTTTTACCCGTTGCCGAAACAATAACTGGAAAAAAGAACATCGCGTGTTAATGTAAAACTTATCTGCATGTATGCTAAATTTAGGCTAAATCTACTTAGTAGATTTTTGCGAGTAGTTAGTTAGTTGCTTAGTAGATCCATACCCTATCAAATGTAATAATTAACTTAAAAAATAAATAAAACCAACTTCATGATAATACCTATTCAACAAAAAAATAATCGTTCAAATTGATTCATAATCGGCGATTCTTATTGCGTATAAAAAAGTTCATCCCCAATTTTCCACCCTTGGGGGTTATTATTTATTATTTTTTAATTTAAATGGGACCACCCTTGAGGTTTTTACCTTGACCTTTACGCCGAAAAAAGATTTAATCAAATCGGTTCATAATTGGCGCGGTTATCGCGTTACAAACATAGAAAAAAAATATACGGGTCGAATTGAGAAGCTTCAAAAGGGAGGGCTTTTGAAGTCGGTTGAAAAAAACGGTTCCAGAATTTTTAAGCTTTTGGCATACTTAATAATAGTGATGCTATTAATATGAACACTGAACAGTAAGTGTAAAATAATGAAATAGATAATGTTGCATAGCTTACATATTACTACTGCCATCTGGCGATAGTGAATGTAAACAAATACCACGTATACTCAAACCATTCATACTACACGAAAGTTTCAGGCTGAAACAATTGTAGTTTAGCAATTCCCCGCGAGATGGCGCTAGTAGGACCATCGAATAAAAACGTTTTGAAATGTTAGCATTTTTAGGGATTCTCGACGTTGGTTTTATATTAAATAGTTTATTTCATACAAAATAAAATTAGTACGCCTAATCTATACTAATATATAAAGCTGAAGAGATTGTTTGTTTGTTTGTTTGTTTGTTTGTTTGTTTGAACGCGCTAATCTCAGGAACTACTGGTTCGAATTGAAAAATTCTTTTTTTATTGAATAGACAATTTATCGAGGAAGGCTTTAGGCTACATAA